>CAWUFW010024875.1:0-53449 GCA_963921515.1 Calotriton arnoldi | reverse complement strand
TCCTAGTTTCTTGACAGTATCTAGACTTCGGTTTCTTAGCAACTGTGACAAGATGCATATGTGTCACCAGAACAATACTTTTACAATCCTACACTTTTTGTTCACAAATCATTAAAAGATAACTTAACCCAACTGCTTCTACTGAAGTAAACCAAGACTACAGTTTTTCGAAGAAGAGATTTCTTAACTCAAAGCAATGGCCTTAGCTCTTCTATGAACTCTTCCTCAAGTTTTTTTTTGTCTTGAAGTATTTGCGGAGGAGACAGAAACAGAGGTATTGTCAGAAGTTTGCCGATGGCTTGCCAAAAGCTCCTGATGGCTGGTTCCCTTCTTTGCATTGATGTTTCAATTGGCTATACATTTTCTGCGGTTAGAGCTGATGTTTCTGTCTTGGCGGGGGTATGGGTTAGACTGTGCTATTGTTCAAGTCCTCTCCCTGAAAGGCTTGGAAATCCGGTTTCCAGGTCAAAACTCTTCAGGTTCTCATGCTTCATCTTGTGGACCTTGTGAACAGCCAGAAAACTGAAGAGATGCTGCTCCAGAAAAGAGGAAGATCCACAACGTTTTGCCACCAGTCTGGTTTCAACCCAGCAAAGCCTGGAAGCGTGACTTGTATTGCTTCTATTGCAGTGCCTATAACAGAAGCAATAGTTACATTAATGATCACATCGGACAAGTTACTTAGCTTCGGTAATGCCTTATCTTGTAGAGATATGATCTAGCCGCAGAACTTTGAACTTCCAGGCGTCCGGCTGGATCCGGATGATTTTTCTTGGCAGTATCCCTGCGCGCCGGTAGGTGGCGTCGGTCGACTCAGTGAGACGTCGGCGTATGGTTCATCGGCGTCGTGACATCCGTGGTCAATATAACCGCCACTCCGGCGTGCTGACGTCAGTACTTTTCACGACTTTCCACGCCAGAAGCGCGGAGCCATGAAGTAACAGACCATGGTGTGTTAAAAAGAGACTAGGGCCTTGAAAGGGAACAGCCCTGAGACTAAAAGACAATTCCTCAGTGCAGGGAGGATGGGTCGGTCGGTAAGGAATCTGCAGCTAGATCATGTCTCTACCAGATAAGGCATTACCGAAGGTAAGTAACTTGTCCATCTGATAGAGACATCTAGCCTCAGATTCCTTACCTTTGAACAGATATCAATGGGCCTAAGGCCTTCGGGAGGTTGCTTCTTTTTCAAGGCATAACATATTTTAATGCAGAGGATAACCCAGAGTGATATGGTCCTCTTTTGGACAGCACGCCCCTTCTTTGCTCCCACATATCCTATAAAGAGTTGGTCATCCACCCAGAATTCTTTTGTGCAATCGAGGTAGAAGGCTTTCAGTGCCAATTGGATCGCCCGAAGCTCCAACAGGTTGATATGGAGCCTAGCTTCCGCCGGAGACCAGAGTGCTCTGATCTCCACCTCCCCCAGATGGGCGCCCCATCCCAGAAGAGACGCATCCGTTACTACTGTGAGATCTGGGTGGGGAAGGGAGAGGAGTATGCCTCTGACCCAATCACGGTTTGTTAGCCACCACTGCAGGTCTTTCGCAGTGCCTTCCGAGATCTGAACCAGGTCGGTGAGATTTCCTTGATGCTGTGCCCATTGGAACTTCAGGTCCCACTGCAGAGCCCGTATGTGCCACCGTGCATGGTTCACCAGCAGGATGCAGGATGAGGTTCCTCTGCCTCATCACGAGACGGGTGGGGCGAAGTCGAAGCACGCTTCGACTTCTTGTGTTTTTTGTGGTGCCTCTTACCTGAATTCGAGAAAGAGGACTTCTATTCACAGGAGCGATGCTCAGACCTTCCTCTCGACCGAAACCTGAACCGGGATCGAGACCGACGAGGCGACTGCCGTGGTGCCAGACGCCGGTCCGCGATTAGCTTCAGGTACCGCTCCCTCAAAGCCTTCGGCGCCATGGCCCGGCAATTGGAGCACAACTTTGTGTCGCAATCGTGCTCCAGGCACCAGAGACACACCAAGTGGGGTCCGTGACTGACATGGCGTGGTCACAGTCGCCGCACGGTTTGAACCCCGAGGTCTTCTTACTGGACATCCTACACACCAAAAGGAGCCGACAAAAGGTTGAAAAAGTCTGTCAAAAAATTACAGGGGGTAGCTCTCTTCAACGGATCTGTGCTGGCTTGAGCGGAAAGAAAAGAACCGACGTCAGCTCGCCAGAGTGGCGGTTATATTGACGAAGCGGACGAACACGACATCTATGAACACGACACCGACGACGTCACGTGGAGTCGACCGACGCCACCTACCGGTGTGCAGGGGTACTGCTAAGAAAAATCTTCCGGATGGAAGTTCAAAGGTAAGGAATCTGCAGCTAAATGTCTCTATCAGATAAACAAAACATTTTCTCGTGTCTTGTTGCTATACTGCTTGACCATGGTTTATCCAGCTCCAGGGCCCTCCTATGTTTCACAACTGTATCCTGGTTGGTGGGGAACTCGTTAAAGCATTCCATCTTCCGGAGGCTGGTGAGTCACTTACTCCTACTTACCGGTCAACACTTCTACGTACTACTTTTTTTTTTTTTAGATAAAGTATGATTGCACATGATTCTGCTACCGTGCAACCAAAAGAGGTTGAGCATTATTACGATTACTGAGACAGGTTTCTGTCTTTCCTTCCCTGATTTCTACAAACTCTGGAACCAGCATGTTAACCATTTGACTCATTTTGGGTTATGGGTGGCAGGGATTGTCAACTGGTTAAATTCCTGTTTTGCAAGTGTCCGACAGTAGTCTCTAGAAGGAGTTTTTATTTTGTAAGGCTTGGAACGCCTGTCATCTTGACAACAGCTTCAGCTAGTTGTTTTGGGTATGTAGCTATAAACCTGCTAGAACCTTGCCAGCAGTAAACCCGCCCCTAGCTTTACACTCCAATCTCCAATTATATAACAAAAAAGCAAAAACTGAGTGCAGCAGGGAAACACCTAGCTACAGAAGCAACTTGAACCGGAGGAGTAAGACAGAAAAGAGACGGAAAATTAAGACAAAAGTCATGCATCTTCTCTAGTTCCTTTGCAGGTTGTGGCAGCTTAACCTGGGTCCTTATCCTCCTGGGTGGCGATCTTGACTTTGATAGTCTTTGTTTTTTGAGCAATATCACAGCATCAACGCCCTCAAAACTGAAGTCACAAGGAAGGAATGTCAGACTGTCAAAAGCCTCAACATGGGGGCGTGGCCAAGCGGCCCGACATGGCGGACGCGCTTTAGACGAGCTCCGTGGGCCCATCCATAATCCTTCTATCATCCTGCCCATCAGCGCACATATTCTACCCACGGTCCCCCCCACTATATCCAGTGTCTCCCGTGGAGCGTCAGAATAGCAGAGTCGTGGCCGTGAGGGGACCGGCAGAGTAAAGACTGGGCCCGCGCCGCACTGCAGATCATCGCAGCATATCCAGTGAACCCGCGCAGGGCGGCCCCCGGGCTCGGCGTGTTGGCCGTTGGGGACTTTGCGGAGTGCGCTGTGGTGACGGCCGGACCGAGTGGCAACCTCGGACCCTATGGGTAAGCCTTGATGCTGCAGACACCCGTACGCCATGAAATAGGGTCTTGCGTGCCTGAAACTGGGTGCGGCCTATTATTGAAGCGGGCGGCCCCTGCCTGACTGGCAGCCGCTTATGAGGGTTCATGGCGGCTCCAGGGAGGACTGCGGCTGGAGACGGTGTGGGGGACCTGAGTCTGCCTTAATAGTGCCGCGCTCACGGGATCCTGGCGAGGCCGCCGCTGGACCCCATCGCATTGGACGACGTTGCCCCCAGGCAGCATTGAAGTAGGAGCGCGGCGCCCTGGGAGGATCTCGCGGCATACTGGCAACGGCACTGGGCGTATGATTGCGGCTGGCAGAGCCGGAAGAGTACGCAGCCGCATGCAAAGAGGCGCGGTGGGGGCCTGATCGGAGACGCCGCGGTGGAGGAGCCTGGGGCTGCTGGCATTGGCCCACGCATTGACGCAGACGGGTGCTCTGGCGCCGCTATGGTGAGTGCGCAGCGTTCCCCTATTGCCCCGTAGCGGTTGGAATGTGGGGCGGCCTGATTGTGGTTGTGGGCCCCCCCCCCGGAGATAAACCAGTGATCCCTGCTGCCCTGCGTGTCTTCTGTGGTACCCCTGCTTGGCGTTCACGGGGTAGGGCAGAGGTGTGGTCAGTTTGAGATCCTTGGCCCCTCTGCCGCCCCCCTGAAGGGGCTGTGAGGAGGGTGCGCATAGCGGACATCCTGGATGCTGGTACTTACACGGTCAGGCTGAGCGCTGTGGCCCCCACCTATTGCTGCCCGTCACGACTCGCCCCCGCATATGTTGGAAGTGGAAAGATTGGACGGCGAGGACTCGTGCTGTGCCCTGTTATGCCCTGCCCCTCCGGGCCTTAGCTAAACGCCATTCAAAGTGCGCAGGTGACTGGCACGCTTGTTTATTTGAGATCCAGTGGAGGCCTCCTCGTATCGTGGCTTCACGGCATTGGGCGGATTGGGGACACCCGCTAGGGGGGTGTGGAGGTGCTTGCACACGGAAGCGGCCGGACTAGGTCTGGTGCGGCCTGTGTGGGGGTTGCCTTTACTCCGGTCTTCCCGCCAATCTAGAAGACAACGGATGTCTGAATAAACTCTGGTGGGGACTCTCCGCCCTCCAGGAGACGCTGCTGCTGTGGTGGCGGACTGAGACACGTTCACGGCCACCAGCGGATCTCCCATTGGGCCACCGCCCAGATACTGCCATTGAAAATGACCCGAGATAAGTTGCAGGGCACCAAACAGAGTACGCTGGATCGCTACGCTGGGTCTGGGGCACAAGCCCTGGAGTCGACAAGCCAGGTCTCTACCGGCCCGGATAATGCTGCATTGATGGCGTCGATAACGCAGTCTCGTGAGGCGCTGGGGGCTAAAATTGGAGAGGTGGGGTTGGATATTACCCTCATTCGCCAGGATCTCCGCAAAGCAGTGGACAGAATCACGGAGGCCGAAACTCGCATTTCAACCGCGGAGGATACAGTTGCGTCCCTTCAGACGCGGGTGACCTCTTTGGAGTCTATTACGAAGGGGCTGGCGATTAGGGCGGAGGACGCCGAAGGCAGAGCACGGAGAAACAACCTTCGCTTCGTGGGTTTCCCGGAGGGTTGTGAAGGCAATAATATGGAGCAATTTCTTGCAAAGTGGATAGCGGGATGGATCCCCCAAACAGCTCTGTCACAATGCTTTATCATTGAACGTGCACACCGCGCCTTGATGCAAAAGCCTCCGCCGGAGGCCCGACCACGACCCATCATTGCTAGACTCTTTAACTTCCACAACCGCGATGCCGTCCTTGCACAGGCCAGATTGGCTGGCAAACATCAATTTGAGTCCCATCATATTCTAATCTTTCCGGACTATACACAGCTGGTGCAGCAGCGTCGCCAGTCGTTTACGGCCACAAAGGCTCGACTGCGAGACCTCAAAATCCAGTATGCTCTGCTCTTCCCAGCCCGATTGAGTGTTGTCTACAAGTCGCGTACTCATTTCTTCGACACCCCAGAAGAGGTCTTTGCCTGGGCCGACGAGAGGCAGCGGCCTAGGCCACACACCCCGCCGCGGTTCTACTCGGAGTCGTCCTCCGGAGATGCCACACGGCAGCTGAACAAACCGAAGGGAAAGTTTACTCGCAGATCACGATCGAGACGCCGCTCCAAATCACGGGGTACCTCCAGCTCCAGGATTGAAGATGATAGACAAGATCCGTCACTAGTACAACGTGGGGATTGAGGACTGTATTTAAGACGTTTATTTGGCTGATGACATTGTTTCAGGGCCTACGTGAGGCATTTCGCCCCACAACTCTCTTCTCAGTATCGGAGAACTTTATTTACGATAGGGGATAGTTTCTTGGGGATCCCTTGGTGTGGGGTTGTGCCCTGCTCCCGTTGGGGCAGATGTAAGACCCCCACCGCGACAGATGCTTCAGCTGTTTTGAGGTATTGGGTGGGGCGGGTGGGGGAGGGATTGGGGTTAAGTTTTGTTGAAATTACTGTGTCATACTCTTCTATATATATGGTCATGCCCGACGACAGGCCATGCCCCTACACTTACTTTATATGCCTTGCCCTGTGACAGACCCCATTGGTAGGCTTCACTTAGTCAGTTGGAACATACGGGGGAATTGGATAAGATTAAAAGAGGAGCGGTCCTTCGACAGGCCAAGCGCGCCGCAGCGGATATCCTGTTTCTGCAGGAGACTTATCTTATGGGTTCCAAGGCGCTATGTCTCTCCCGTTTTGGTTATATACAAATTTATCAAGCAGGGTTCACCAGAGGTTCACGTGGGGTGGCAGTCCTAATTCATCACAGGGTTCCCTTTGTGCATGTTAAACATGGTCCGACCCCCCAAGGTAGGTATGTTATTGTGACTGGCTCGCTACACGGGGAGTCCGTTATACTTGGTAGTATCTATGCGCCCCCCTTCTATCAAAGTCATTTGTGGAGCGTCTGACGAGGACAATACTGGAGATGCCAACGGGCCTCTCTATAATAGGCGGGGACTGGAATGACGTAGTGAATGTGGCTCAGGACAGGTGGAGACCGCGCGTCGGGCAGGAGACACTTAGGGAAACACGCCTGCAGACACTGATGAGGGACATGGGGTGGATGGATACATGGAGGCATTTGCACCTGACTACACAAAGCTATACATATTACTCTGCGGTCCATGACTCCTCCTCCCGATTGGATTACATATTTATACCAACCACTTACTATCGAATCGCAGCGACGGATTTACTACCCAGGGGTCTATCGGATCACTCTCCAGTAGTGCTGACTTTGCGCTTGGGGGTGGCCCGTCCTCCCTTTCGGTGGCGCCTATCGACATGGCACCTCCAAGACCCGCAATATAAAATGCACATGTGTCAGGCAATTATGGACTACTTCGCTGATAACCTGGGCACGGTACACTCCGCAGAGATTATCTGGGAGGCTATGAAGCCAACCATTAGGGGCGCAGATTTTTCATATTGCGTCGCACAGTGGAAAAAACGCCGGGAGGCATTGCTCCAGACCGAGGCTCAGTTGTTAGAGCTAGAACAGCGGTGTAGAGGAATAGACGGCGGGCAGATTCGCTGCCAACTTCTTCTCCTGCAACAAACATATGCTAATACACTGCGTGATGAGGCCAGACAGGCTTGGTTGGCCTCACGCAGCAGAATCTATCAATGGGGTGATAAATCGAGTTCTCTCCTGCACCGTTTGTGTCAACAAGCACTCCACCCGCTAACTATACCTGGTATCCTCGGCGGCGATGGCCAAATACTCACTGACCCTTACCAAATTGCTTCTAGCTTCGCAACTTATTATGCGGAGCTATATACCCTCAATGACGCCCTGCCGGAACCCTTGATCCATCAATACCTTGACGATCTGCCCCCTAAAGCCGTTTCGGATGAGGCACGAGCGGATCTAGATGCCCCGTTGACGGTCGAGGAACTGAGCGCTGCTCTTGCCGACTTACGCACAGGCAAAGCCCCAGGCCCAAACGCTTTCCCGTGTGAGTTCTATAAGCTGTTCCAGTCCCAGTTCCTTACTCATTATCTAGAGGCGGTACACATGGCCCTCGAGGAGGGGAGACTCCCGCCGGATTGGCGGCATGCTGAAATTGCGTTATTCCCTAAGCCCGGCCGACCTCCAGATCAACACTCATCGTACAGTCCTATATCGTTGCTGAATGTGGAGGCCAAATTATTGGCCAAAGCCCTGGCTAATCGCATCCTCCCCTATATGTCAGACTTGGTTCACCCTGATCAGGCGGGCTTTATGCCTCGTCGAGCGACCAGTCACAATATTCAACGGGCACATAATGCAGTAGCAGCGATTGATCAGTTGGAAGGCCCGGCAGCACTGCTGCTAGACGACATAGATAGAGCATTTGATTTGCTGGGGTGGACATACTTGTTTGCCCTCCTATAGCGCCTAAATATAGGACTGCGACTCATGTCCTATATTAGACTATTATATACCGATCTCACGGCCTAGGTTAGAGCGGCCGGTGCGATCTCGGATCCCTTCCCTATAGGACGTGGCACCCGACAGGGATGCCCCCTTTCCCCTTATTTATTTGCGTTAGCAATGGAACCACTGGCCTCGTGGGTTCGAATCAATGCTCAGGTGAAGGGCTTGGAATGGCGGGGAGGGTTTTCGGATCGCCCTATATGCGGACGATGTTCTTTTCTTTCTAACGGAACCGCATCGGACAGGACCCCAAATACTCTGCATTATGCAGATATTTGGTCAACACTCGGGCCTGTATATGAACGCTAGGAAGTCGATACTGTGGCCTATTCGTGGAGGCTCGGAAATGGGCACATGGACGGGAGAAGTAACGCTAGCCACAACCGGGCTTAAATACCTCAGGGTCTACGTTTCGTCCTCTCAATCGGTGTCATGGAATAGAAACATTGCCCCCATCTGGAGGCGCGCGCAAGCTGAGATGGAGTCCTGGGCGCGTATGCCCCTATCCATACTGGGAATATCAGCAATATTTAAGATGGTATCCCTCCCGCGCCTTCTCTACCAGCTGCAGAACCACCCCTTTCAGATATCTGTCTCCTGGTTCCGGCAGCTCAACTAAAGATTAAGCCGCTTCCTGTGGAATGCCCAAGCTGCTAGGGTTGCGCTTAGAACGTGCTTTCAGTCAACATACTGCGGAGGTATAGCGACCCCTGCTATCCAATCATATCACGCAGCATCTCATCTCCTGGTATTGAACGTCTGGTGGTATGGCAATAGCAGTGAACCGGCGTACCAAGTGGAGAAATGGCTTATGGGTGATGTATTACCCCACAAACTTTTATACACCCCAAAGGAGCTACGGAAATTGCCGCCCGCCACATGAGTGGTTTTCGGAGTGTGGAAGGAATCAATGCGCAGGATGGGGTGGTGGAGACGATTGACGAGAGAGACGCCTCTTTGGCAGAGTGGCCTTATGTCGCAAGTGTCCACCTTAGCGGGGTTTAGACAATGGGACGCCATTGGCATTTCCACATTGGGGGATGTAATGTGAGGTACCACCATGAGGTTCTTCCAGGAGCTCAGAAATGAATATGCCATGCCACATACCCAATTTTATAAATACTTGCAACTGCAACATGCCTTATCCCCATATGTTACACATTTGGAATCTCTCCCAGAGTTTAATCCGATAGAGGAAAAGGTTTTATGGGGGATTTAGGGGATCATAAGACTGCAAAGATATATCAAACTATAGTGACAAACCTCTCCACGACCTTAGATTCGCTCCGAGAAAAATGGCAGACAGACCTTGGTCCCCTCGACAGTGACGATTGGACAGAGGCCTTGGAATCCCCGAGGAACCCCGCAATAGCTTCTCGCCTCAGACTTATTCAGTTTAAATATTTACATCGTGCTTATTTTACCATATACCGGCTATGTAGGGCGGTGCTGATAGATTCCCCTACGTGCCTACGATGTGGCAGCGAGGAAGGCACGCTTATACATACCATTTGGGACTGTACTGCGCTTGGCAGGTTTTGGAGGGGGTTACAAATTGCTTATTAGAAGTGCTCGGATGGGACATACCTTTGTCTCCTAAGCTTGCTCTCTTGCATATTGCGGAAGAAATAGGGGGAAACATTTATAAAAGACAACAGGGAAAGAACAAACGGCAGACCAAGGTCAAGCACATCCAGTCCACATGTACAATATATTAGAAAGTGGTGCAATCACTTCCCGCACCCGCCGTCCGGTGGTGTCAGTAGTAAGCGACATTTTCAAGAAAAATGTAAGGTGCACTCGTTATGAGTCAATCAAGCAAGCAAGAATCTGTTACAAAATTGCTTCTTTTATTCAATCAATCTTTAAAACTGGCACACAGCCAACGCGTTTCGTTCCCAATTTTGCCAGAGGGAACTTCGTCAGGGCTCCTAAATAATCAGCTGGTCAGTGGTTGTGAGAAGTATGTATGGTGAAATTGGACCTCAGGGGGTAAAATTGGCCTCAGTAGCGGTATGTTTTTGCGAAATCTCGCGCCCAGGAACTGCGGTGTTACAAGTGTCCTGGGTAATATTATAGAGATAAGGCAAAGCTTTGCCGGTTATTATGCCGCTACACGAGCAGACGCTATTCTAAAAGTACATACAACATGACTTTACATCAACAAAGTCCTTTGACGGAACAGTGGTGACTGGGACCTTGCCTTATCTCTATAATATTACCCAGGACACTTGTAACCCCGCAGTTCCTGGGCGCGAGATTTCGCAAAAACATACCGCTACTGAGGCCAATTTCACCCCCTGAGGTCCAATTTCACCATACATACTTCTCACAACCACTGACCAGCTGATTATTTCGGAGCCCTGACGAAGTTCCCTCTGGGAAAATTGGGAACGAAACCCGTTGGCTGTGTGCCAGTTTTAAAGATTGATTGAATAAAAGAAGCAATTTTGGAACAGATTCTTGCTTGCTTGATTGACTCCGCAACGAGTGCACCTTCCATTTTTTCTTGAACATTTATAAAAGACACCTGTTATTCTTGGGCCTTACCTTGGCAAAAAGGGATATGGCTAGGGCATGGAAAGACCCGGTTCCGCCTAAATTGGGAGCTTGGAAGGCAGGCCTTGATTGGTGTATGGGTCAGGAGCAGCCTATCTTTAAAGCGCGGGGATGCCCGCAGAAGCACTTTAAAATATGCAAACGTTGGGCAGAATTCAGGGGTCTCATACTAGAGCCCCACCACGACCTGCAGAAGCGGAAACCATTTGAGAACGTATCACGGGTCAAAATGTTGATACAAGGGGTTATGATATATGTGGAATGGCTTGATGGGTATGATCCATGGACTACTACAAAGTATGAGACACAGTCGTTTGTAAAGTTAGGGGCTGACGTTTACAGACCCGAAATGTTTATCTTTTTGTATCATAAATGTCATATAGAAGTCACCTGCTCGAAAGCTATTACATTGATCAATCTAGGTTCTTCTTCCTCTGTAACAAATGTGATCTTATTTGATGACTCAATAGAAAAGAATTTGGAAAAAAAAAAGCCTCAACATGCAGCATGCCAGCATTAACTGGGAACAATACAGATGATACCTTTTAGCTGTGTGACCCATAGAAGTTATAAGAGTCACAGTCAGCATGGTCTGAACTAAAGGTAGCACCACTTCCTGAGCTACTGGAGGGTCTGTATTAGAGGGTCTGACTTATGTTATGTTACACAACAGTGTGACCATCAGGAAGACAAACAAAATACATCACATATTCATCATTCCATCAATTTTTGCCATATGCAGAGGGAAATATATCAATCTGAGCTTACAATGTGGCTGAAAGGAACGCTAAGGAGAACTGAAAAGAATTTACCAAAAAAAAAATCAACCTCATCACCCTAAAAAAGATTCAAAAGATGAGATGCTTACGCATTAATTGAAAACAAATACAACACTTCAAATGCTAGAAAACCCAAAAGGATTTGATCATTTTCTGGTACAATTTCAGAGCTCTAGAGACATCTAGATTTGGAGGAGTTTTCAGCAGAAGAAGAATGGGATTTATGTTAAAAGGCATGACCGAATGTATCTTTGCAAATTCCTACAATACGTTATGAGTGACAAAATTACTATATGAAAGGCTCCCTAGACCCAGCAGAAGAAAATGCAAGGTTGTTCAGATCAAAGACACTGAAGGGAATCAATCACCACCAAGAAAGTCAGTAAGTCTATACCAAAAGAGGATAGAAGTTTAAATAACACTGACGATGAAGGCAGAGAATAATATTAAAATGACCCTTCACTACTTTGCTATTCAATGAGAATACTCCACGTGTGCTTAAGTACACTGCAATGGCTGGGAAATAATCTTCATAGGAATTAACCTTAATCTAGTTGATGAACATGAAAGAAATAAAAATAAGAAAAACATTCAAATAACTTTAGAGATTTTAAACCCTGCAATGCCATCAATCCCCTCCAATGCACAATGTAAAATCTGAAGTCATTTACATTGATTCCAGGTTGATCCTTTGGTTAGGTTTTTATAAGATATTCCCCAATATACATTAACTACTTTTTCAAACATCAAGGCCTTAAAACTCAGCAATCATAGAGCAGGCAGAAGAGTCACCTTTCTCTGCTGCCTTCAAAGTTCTGGAACCCTAGGCAACAGCAGGAAAGTTTTCTTGAGAGGAGACACAATGACTGATTGAGCAGTGATTTTATAAAGTGCACAGTTACGCAGGGTGCCCTGGCAGTAGGCAAAGTATGTAATTCAGAGGACGAACAGGTTACAGCGAGAACAAAGACGTTTAGAGAAGTGCTCGAAAAGAATAGAGTCACATAACAAAACAAGACTGTCCAGGACTTCCAGAGGAGAAGGTTAAAAGGAAAGACCACCAAGCTAATCATGGCATGTGAGGGGAGCAGTAAGTTTATTAGAGGCAACTCTTAATCTACAGCCATGCAGACACTGCAGAGGTTAATGACATGATATACAGGCGCGTTTGTAAGGAATATAGAGTGGACAAGACCCAGGGCTTTAAAGTCAATAAGCTTCGAAACACGGTGCCAATGAGATGTCCATTCTCTTGCAAACGAGAGATGGGAAATTTAGTGAGAAGTTTATGTGAACCATATTTGAACAAGACAAAGAGGATACAGCAATATTAACTTGGTGTAAGTGACCTCTTGAATGTCAGTAGAATAAGATGCAGGAGGTGAAACTCCTAAAGAAACTACTCTGACTAGCTGAAGAGAAGACTAGCTCCCACGATGACTGTTTTCAGTGGCAAATTGGTCTATACATGGAAATCCCAGGGTCTTGAACACAGTGAAACGTTTTCTGATTGAATACCTATTCATATAGCACATGCTGTAATTTGCTGGCAACATCAACTTCCACATTTCTCTTTCCCTGAAGATGGGATAATATTAGAAAAATATTATTGAGTGACTGTCATTAATGGCAAGAATGTTGCCTCCCTCCTGCCTGGGTACTCCACCACCGGGGTTTGGCATTTTCAGGTAGTTCTCTGAAGGGAAAGTTCAAGGATGTAAAGATTACCATACTGTACTACCAGGTGAAAATTTCACTTCTGATCTGGTTGTAAAGATACCATAGAGAGAGTACTCTTGCCTTAGAACAGGCTCTGAATATCCGGTGGTTGATTCGGTTCCCAAACCCAATTTGCCTAAAGAAGCATACCCCACACTTTCTACTTTTAGCTTGTCTGCTAGGATCATATTACCAGTGCATTGGTGCCGGTGGTAGGAGGGACTGGTTCTTTGTTACCAAACAATCACATCCCCAAACCATCCCATTTGACCCTTAGTTTTCTAATGCTTCTTTTTGAATGGGTTGAGTGCTAGAGTTATAGATCTGAATCACACTCTCAGCCAAGGCTTGAGCGCAAGGGTTACACAGCCGAAATTCTTCGTTAACCAAGTGAGCAAAGTGGTATAGTGCTCCTTGTTGATTATATTAGAGACTGGTTTATAACCTCTTACTACCATTTCATCTGAAGTTCAGACACCAGATGTTGTTTTTCAGCCTCCAACACAAATATCTAGAAGAGGCAATAAATAATTTCTCTGACAATGAGTTTCACGGATCATGCTTTTTCTTGGTGCTTCCACATCAGTTGCTCAGTGTAGGAAGCTGGCGTTTTATGTAGCGTACCAAAATGAGGTACACTATGTAGAAAGTCCAGATGATCCTTATTGCCTTACAGGGCTTAAATTAATAATCTCAGTTGCTCTCTTTGTGGTAGTGTGGGCAAGCAGTTTAGGCTTATCAGAGGGTGATGTTAAGCATTTGTTGTACACAAAGACTCAATAAATGAGACACACTGAAGAAGAAACTCAAGACCAAGTTAGAAAAATAACATATTTAGATGTTAGCAAATTTTACAGTAAAAACAATAGAAAATTACATCTGTCAGATTTGAGACAGGAGCCTCAAACGCGGTAATGTTATCCTACAGGAGAAGCATTTACTGCATAGACACTCTTACAGACGACTTACAGGACTGTACTTCTGGTCTTAAGGTGAGTAGGGGCCAAGGTGCAAGAAACTACCAAGAGTTCAAGTTTGCTCGCCCTGAGGTGTCCGGGTGCAGAGGTGCTTTACACGGCAGTAGCCTCGAACGCTACCCATTAAAGTAAATGGGAAAAGTACCTGTAAGAAAAAGGCTGCCAGGGGGACCAGTCTGGCAAAACCCAAGGGGGGGCGTCTCTTGAGGACATAGACACTGTCGGATTATGTGAGCCCGGGCTGGGGAGCTCAGGTGCAGAGATGTTTTGTCCAGCAAGTCTGGGAGTTGGAGGCTCTCACGGCTCTTGGTGTTCCTGCAGAAGAGGGAAAAGAAACACAGCCGGGCCACTCTCGGTGTGGAGCTTGCCTCTCTCTGACTCCCTCAACGTGCAGGTACGTTTTGGCGGCAATGGTGTTTTGACTGAACACAAACAAGCCTTGGTGCTTGCAACTGGCTCCAGTACCTCGGGTATTGGTGCAGGGCAGCTCCTTGTGGTCCTGGCGTCTCCAAACTTGGCAGGGAGACGGATCTGACCTCCTGGAGCAGGAAGACCTCTTGCTGGGGTGCTGCTCCCTCGGTGGGTCTGGGGGTCGACAGAACGGTGTACTGGGCAGCTGCAGTCAATGACTGCTGGTGCAGGGGCGTGGCTCTTCCACTCCAAGGAAGATGCTGCGGGGCGAAGAAGTGCTGGGGAGACCTCCAAGGGTTTAGGGAGGCTGTTCCACTTCCGGACGAGTTTGTGTCAGTGATTGTCGGGAGAGCAGCAGTCAGGGAGGGTTTTGCACCAAGGTAGATGCTGGTTCACAGTTCTCATATCTTTGGCTCTTCATTGTCCTTCTTCAGGCAGATAAATCTGGGTTCCTGGTGTTAGGCAGGGCCAGACTGGCCGTAGCGGGCACCAGGCGTTTTCCCAGTGGGCCGGAAGGTTGGTGGCTGGTTTTGGACCAGTGGGGGCCGTTTTATTACTGGGGGCCAGTTTTGCAGCAGTGCTGCAATATCAGCCCACTGTAACAAACGTACAGCAGCAGTATTTCCCACCTGCAACACCCCCCCCCCTCAGCCCCCTATGGTCCGTCTTAATTGCCAGGGCTGGTTTACATTCCCAGCCTGACTCTGGTGTCAGGGGGTCACCTAAATACTACATTTAGGGGCGTTAAGGGGAGTGAACAGTAGTAGCCAATGGGATACATATCCCTGAGGTCGGTACAAGCCCCGTATGACCACTTCTTGTGGGGAGTGGGCATAACCCTGTCCCAGAGTTCCCACTTCCACCAAAAACAAGATGGTGGAATCCTTCTTTCATGGAGCACATCAGGTAGCCCACCCTAGGAGTGTGACTATCCTGGAGGTGCAACATGCCTCCTTGCATAGCTAATTTCAGGCAGATTCTGGCAAAATCGGTGGGACCTCAGCGGTCTTCCCTCCAGTGCCCAGTCAACATTTCAATTGGGCGGGCGGACCGCCAAGAAGGCGGGTGGGAAGGCCGCCAAAAAATCAACAGCGGGACCAGTCCTGCTAAGATCTAAATCATGCCCTTAATCTAGAGAGAGAACTAATATTGCTTAATAGTAAGAAATCGGGTTACTGGTTGAGGGAGATGGAAGCTCCACTCAAGCAACAATCCCAACGCTTATCATGGTGAAGGGTGAACCACAAAAGTCACAAAATTAACCTGTGCTTAAGCCTCTGGCAGCTTGGCAAAAAGCAGTCAGGTTTACCTTGGAGACAATGTGCAAAGTACTTATGCAGCACACAAACAGTTTTAAAGTGAAAACATGACAAGAAAAATCCCAAATCAATCTGTAAAAGAGAGTACATTTTAATAAATAAAATGATACCAGAACAAAAAAATCCAATCAGTAGAACCGGAGATATTCAATTTTAAAGTTTTTAATGAAATAGTGTCTGAAAGCACAAAAGGCGGTCATCTGGTCGCGCTAGACCAGGACAAAGCCACAAGTTCAGCCTCACCAACGATAGAGCACAAGTCACATAATGGGACCAGGTCAGTTCCACGGAAAAGATACCTGCAAAGTCTGGGGCAAAGAGTTACGTTCACGGTGGAGGAAGACCAATGAGTAGGCTGGGTGTCGCAGAAGGTCGTTGGTGTAGCACGAAGAGCCGGTCGAGTGTTGCAGACAGTCATTACTGTATCTTTGAATTGGAAGTCATTGGAGACAGCAGAGTCTTGGTATTAACGGGCCCGTTCGCAAGGAGCCCAAACATCAGAATTTTCATCTTTTCTTCAGGAGGAGTACACTTTAATCCAGGACCTGATGGGCACCTCTAGGGGATCAGGAACTCTCTCCAGCAGAGGCCAGCAGCAAGGCTAAGGCAGGTCCAGTTTCAGGTGCAGTTATAACCGGTCAGCTGGGCAGTGGCAGGGAGGCCTCTGAAGCTTGTTGTGTCCCTGTAGCTCACACAGGAGGTCAGCCAACTGACCTTCGGAGTCACTCGGGGGTAACCATGGATGAAGGCAAGCAGGTCCACTCTTCCTTCTCAGACAGCAAGGCAATCCTTTAAAAAGCATTCTGGCAGCAGGGACGTCCTTCTTTTGGATCTTCCACAGTTGCAGGAGTGTTCTGATGAGTGGCCCTGGAGGTCCAATATTTATTCCGAATGCCATCCTGTGTCTGTGGGAGGGGGGGTGAGAAGGAGAGGCGGAACGCCCTGTCCTAACCCCACATTTGGTTCTGGAAGGTTCATCCCCTTCCCCTGTCAAGTCCCCATACTGTCTGGGGTGACAAAAGACAGAGCAGGACTGGTGTCAGGTTTCTTTGTCCATGCAGGAGGCAAAGCCCCTTGAATTGTAAGTAGGGCTGGGTGCAGTACCCCCTCAGTCATCCTGTCAGGATGGTCCATCCTATCCACACCTAAGCCCCCTTTCTGTTACTGTCTGGAAGCAATACAAAAACCCCAACAGCAGAGCCATTCATAGTCATGTGATCCAGGACACTGGCAGAAGGCACAGATGGCTGGGACAAGAAAATGTCAACTTTCTAAAAGTGGCATTTAGAATTGTGACTAAAAATCTGACCCCCCCATTAACGAGGATTTTAAATCACAATTAATTTGAGTGTAAACAGTATATTTCTATCTGCTCCCAATCTAAAATTGCAAAAGGAACATTAGATGGACGGAATGCTGAACAATGCAAACATTCACCCCCAGTCACGAAGATCTGGGTTTAATCCATCGTTCTTGTGCTCACCACGCTACTCCAGCTTGGACCCAGCCATATGCAAATCAGTCTTCACCCTGTTCCTTATGGGAACAGTCCAGCCCGAACTGCCAACCAGGTCCTCACTGGACCGGAAACAAGCATCCTGGGACCGGGGCATCACCCCATATCACCCAGGCTAGCTTGAATCTAGTGGCGCAGTGAGCACGGGACCCACGTCTGGGCATACCCTTCCCACTTAGGGCGACATATGTAAAAGAAACAATTGATGGACGGAATGCTGAACAATGCAAACATTCACCCCCAGTCACAAAGATCTGGGTTTATTCCATCGTTCTTTTGCTCCCCACGCCACCCCAGTTTGGACCCAGCCATATGCGAATCAGTCTTCACCCTGTTTCTTATGGGAACAGTCCAGCCCAAACTGCCAAGCCAGGTCCTCCCTGGACCAAAAATAAGCATCCTGGGACCGGTTTCGGGGCATCACCCCTCATCAGCCAGGCTAGATTGAATCCAGCAGCGCAGTGAGGACGGGGCCCACATCTGGGCATACCCTTCAAACTTAGGGCGACAAATACAAAAGGAACAATTGATGGACGGAATGCTGAACAATGCAAACATTCACCCCGTCACAAAGATCTGGGTTTAATCCATCGTTCTTTTGCTCCCCACGCCACCCCAGTTTGGACCCAGCGATATGCAAATCAGTCTTCACCCTGTTCCATATGGGAACAGTCCAGCTCGAACTGCCAAGCCAGGTCCTCTCTGAACCGGAAACAGGTATCCTGGGACCGGTTTCGGGGCATCACCCCATATCAGCCAGGCTAGCTTGAACCCAGTGGCGCAGTGAGCACGGACCCAAGTCTGGGCATATCCTTCCCACTTAGGGCGACAAATGCAAAAGGAACAATTGATGGACGGAATGCTGAACAATGCAAACATTCACCCCGTCACAAAGATCTGGGTTTAATCCATCGTTCTTTTGCTCACCACGCCACCCCAGTTTGGACCCAACTTTGCGATTCTCTAGATCCACTGCCTTCCCGGTGTCCAGCTCAGATTTCATTTTTGCCATTTCATCATCGGCATGAGTGCCAAATAATGAGTTTCCATCTAAGGGTAGGTTTAGAATCCGGTGCTAAGCCTCCTGTTTAAGTCCAGTGAGCCGTTGCCAGGAAGAACGCCTAGCACAGATGCCAATTGAGTATCCATGGGCTGCTAGGTTCGACGCATCAGCTGCCGTGCTGATCACCTGATTCGCCACTAATCCACCCTCTTGGAGAATCCCTTGGAAATCTTGCCGATCTTCCTTTGGCAGTTTTTCCATGAACCTAGATAGGGAGTCCCATAGAGCCCTATCATACCTTCCTAAAAGCGCTGAGGCACTAGCGGCTTTTATATAAACCACAGAGGTGTTGCACATCCTTTTCCAGGGGGAGTCCATCTGTTTACTATCCTTATTGGGTGGTACTGTAGAGGAGGACGACCCTGGGTGTGTCGTCCTAGCTGCTGCCACTATGACTGAGTCCGGTGGTGGATCAGCTCTTAGAAAGAGTGGATCCTAGTCTGGTGCTTTGTATTTCTTTGTAATGTGTGATGGTGCAGACTCTATTGATGCTGGTGTACAAAATGTCTGAAGAGCTGGCTCAAGGAGACCATGGACCAGAGGAAGCATAGGTCTAGAAGACTACCTGTGATGCAGGGTCTCAAAAATCACAGATGCCAATGTGGTTGGCGCAGGCATCTCAAAATTTAGCTTAGGGTACCTCTACCTAGGACCTCATAGAAGATGATATCGTCCATTGGTGACACCCCAGCTGGAGGGGTCGCAAACAGTGTTGGTGAATAGTCCCGAACAGACGATCTAGATGTGTCTGTGGACCAGGAAGGAAATCCTGTGTCTCCGAGATCTGGATGAATGAGATTGACGAGATCTAGGAGATGATTGCCTGTGAGGTGTCCTAGAACGAGACCTTCTTGTAGAAGGAGGCAGTGTTCTCCTTGAAGATCTTTGAGGAAATCTTGTGGCAGTCATCGCAGGAGAAGGAGTACCAGCTGAAACCCTAGAAGATGAGTAGATTTGAGAAAAGTCCGAACCTGTACTGTCTTGGTACGCTGCACTCTTTCACACTTTGTAACCAAAGTGGTGAAAGATTGACGTCTGCTGCTCTCGAACTGGAGATCTCTCCGGAGTAATTTACACAATCCTGATTCCTGGGGAGGATGATGTGCCTCTCAACGTCGACTGTCTAGATCTCAACGCTGATCTCTGCATTTCAGCCACTTGTACTTCTTTTGACGTCGAGGGAGGTCTTGAGGTCGGTATGACTCTGGATGCTGAGTGCGTATCTTCTGCGGGCGAACCGGAAGTCTGCTGTCTCTTTGCTGGCAGCGATAGGTGCGAAGACAGTGGTCTTGACGTCGATCATCTAGATGCTGAACGCCTTTGTCTCGATGTCGTGGAAGCTGTTGACGTCGACTGTCTGTATGAGGGCGAAGCCCTCGAAGCTGAACGTCTATGTCCTGACGTGACGTGGTGGAGAAGTTCTCGACGCCAACCCAAGCCTGCTTTTCAACTTCAAATTAAGAATAGCCAACTGTGACGACGATCTGTGGACTTCAGCACCTGCCGCCAAAGTAAGCGGTCTCGACGTCGACTTTTTCTTCGTCAACGGTGCTGGTGCAGAACGCATTGACGGCAATTTCTCCCTTGACATCGTTGCATGCTGCAGAGGCCTATATGAGTGAGCAAACAGGTATCTGTCTCGACGTTGATCTCCTCTCCATCAACAGTGAAGCAGAGCGGTGTTTTCTCTTTTCCTTTCTGTCCCTGTGCTTAAATCTTACATGAGAGGAGGGCTCTTTGAAAGGTTGTTGAGACCCTTCAAGGCAACTTGTAGATCTCACCTTTCCTCTCTGTTGTATGGCATGCAGCTTGATTCTTTCCCTGTCACGCAGGGTCCTTCTTAAAAATTGTTGGCAGTAATAAAACTTGTCTGGCTGGTGAGAAGATGGCAAACACACAAATCAGACAGTGTGGGGATCGGATTTTGCCATCTTTTTCCACATAAAGGACATTTGTTGAATAAGGCTGGCATTTCTGACTAAAAAATATGGCAAAATAGTCAGAAAAACAGGTTAAAAGTACAGCTTGTACTTAAAACCGTCGAATGACGGTCAAAAAACAACTTCAAGATACCAATTATTGACAGAAAAGTCAAAAACTGACAAGCTCAATGCGCCAGGATCCTCACAGAAGGAGCCAGAAAAAAACAGAACTGACCTAACAGTCACCTGTGGGGCATGATGGGAGCATGGAGGTCTTAAAGGCACAGCGCCAGTTTATTCTGTTGTGGTTTATCTGTGCAGTCTATGGGCTAACATGCCTTCTATTACTTTGCCTTTTTCTTTACAAATAAAGTCTATGTTTTAAAAGCGAAAGCGTGCATGTTCTAAGTTACAGAAATGCTATTAGATATATGTTTATTTTAAATGAAGAATTCAATGCAATTTTGGCATTTTAACCTAATTGGTGGTTTAGGCTGCATGTATGTGTATATACATATATATGTATGTTTGATGGTACTTCGTACTTTTAAGTCTTTAAAAATACATATTTATGTATTTTTATATGCTCCGGGGTCGCCACGCGTGGGCGGGACTATTCAGTGTTTAGGACTATTGATGAATATTCCCTGGAAGAGAACAATGCTATAACACATGCAATCAAATCATAGGACATGCCTTCCACGCAGTGTGTGTCACCATTTGCCCAGTGGTAGAAGTGTTTGCACCAGTAGAGGTGGTAAGGCTGTCCAATGACAACCACACCACAAAAAGGAGAATGTTAGTCAAAGTTCTTCTGTTGTAGCCCATGTTCAATTTACAGATGGTGGAATAACAGAAGCAGGGGTGCAGATTTCACTTTGTCTGTGGACTGCATCGTCTATAAAACTCCACTCGGGTGCAATGGGTGACAAGCCAGAATGTTAGTTTCAGTGATTTTCACTTATGCCCCAAAAGTAGGGGCCGGGCCGTATGTGAAGGTCTTTTCTTGGTAGTACAACTCTAATTGCTTCTGTATCAAGTAATACAACTAGTATTTTCTTCACTAGCAGGTACTACAACTTCTATAAGCTTCGATAACAGGTAAACTAGGGGTCCAGGCTTGTTTATGAGTGACATGTGCCTCCTGGTACTGCGTTCTTATATAGCGCGGAGATGAACGTAAAAATGTGGTGGTGCTTGCCTATGCATATTACACAAGAGGTCAGTGAGACAGCTAATATGGCTGCAGTAGAGATTTTTTTTCTTCAAGCTTATCTAACGAGTTGGAAAATAACCTCAAGATGTAGTTAATTAGAAACGGTGCATAACCCAATCCCAAGTGGGTTATAAACTGATTTCACTAACTACACATGTATAGTTTAATTGATGGCTCTCACAGATGTATGTGTTTGATATTAAAGCTGAAGAGAGCTCTGGTTCTTACAGAATAAGTGAAGTAAAGTGCTTTTGTCTGCTCACGTCACCGTCTGGAGGCTACGTCGAAGCTGTCAAGAACGGAGGTTTAAGAAAAATAGTTACAGAAAAACCTCGTTAAAACTCGAGTAATTAAGTGGGTTACTGTCAAGCATTTAGTAATAAGTACAAACTATCATTTACGAAGGTAAAAGGACAGCATTCAGAAGATTTTCAAATCGGCTTTCACTTCAGAGAAAGCATTTTATTCAGAAAGAAGTCTGCTTTAGTTTGTAATGATCAGGCTTTAGCATGACTATTTGAAGTCGGTCTGCAGCTCTGGACCATCAATTTTTAAAAAGCCTTGGATCTTAAGTGCAGGAATTTAAATGAATGCCGGTCCCCACTGGTGCATTTGAATAAATAAATTGCTATTAAAGAAAATAACACGGAAAGTGTACGCCCGTGAGAGTTTTGTGTGGATATTGTTTTTTTAAAAATACAAAGACGCGGCCACACGTCGACACTCTCGCCTTACCTTGATTTTGGCATCAATGCCAGCTTTTTCGTTTTTCCACAGCGCTTCCCGCGCCCTCACTTTCTCCAGGTCATTTAGCAGGTCAGTGCAGCGCGCGCTGAATCCCTCATTCGCCTCCTCCAGGTTTTTTATAAGCGCTCTGCTCTGCTCTTCCTTTCTCTGTGCACGCTCCTTGGTGTCCTGTGGAAAAAGGACCGCAAGGGCCGATAAACAACAACAAAAAGTGAGGACTAATCAGCTAACATAAACCGTTCTGGATACCCCTCAGAGCAGCGTCCTTTATCTGTGGCGGCCAAGGTCACCTGCGCACTTTTATTGGCCTCTCCTCTGGCAGGTGGAGGGGTCATATTTTTCAGCTGGGTGACAGCTTTGATGAGCGCACATTTGCAAAGAGCCCATTAATTGATCAAGCTGCCTTTGATGCTGTCCCCAGCTATTTTTGAGACCCACGCAGACATATCCTCCCAGACCCCGGCTTTATCAATTAATAATGGCGGTCCCACCAGAATCTAATTAAAAGGAGCCACATCTTCACACTCCTACTTTCTTTGCTCCGTCATTAACTATTTATTTGGAAGTTATAGAGCTTGGTTGCTTAGCTGTAAAAGCATCTTCCCCTCAGATTTGTGTGAGAAAAATGCAAGGTACAGCAGAGCCTTGGGCATTTTTTACTCTGAGCATGTCACTTTCTGTGGCACAAAGGCTGATGCAGCTTAAAGTACTTCAAAAGCAGCGCCCTCTAAACTATGTGCAAGTCAATGTACCTTAAGTTCTTGGCTTTTATCTTTATATTTCTGCTGCAGGTTGCTCTCTTTATTTCGGAGTAATGTGAATTCTTCATCGACAGCCATCTTTCGCTGTACAAGGTTACTTAACTCCTGTTGCTGCCCTGCTGCTATCTGTAAAAAAAAAGATATAAGTAAAACAAAAATAAATAAGTTTGCCTACTAAAAAAATGTAGGTGAGAGATTCGAGTTATTAGGGAGTAAAATGCCACCATGGTACTTCCACTGTTAACATTCTAGCCACGCTCATTAAGACACATAGGCACTGAAGATAAACATACGCTTGATCCTGATGTTTCCCTAAATATTCCATAATTGGTGTACATTTTAGGGATCTAAAACCATTGCATTTGGCAAGGGCTGGGATGGAGTCCTACAATTCACATTCCTTTCTCAGAGTAACAAATCTAGGACGGGTGGTAACACCCTGCTCCAGGGCCTCCCGTTTTCCACATTGGACATCCCCCCAAAAGGGCACCCTATGCACCGCAATATACCTCATCAATAGCCTGAAAAAATATAAATACACACCAGCACAGTTATGGAACTCCAGTGACTCCCCTTGCCAGCCCGCACAACATTCAAAACCGGATCAATCAGCTATAAACCCTCCATGACAGGCCCACACATCTATTTGGCTGACAAGTTCACAACCTCCATTGGCTCTCAGCACACCCGCAACCAGGATTCTATTAGATTGGTGAAAAAAAAGAAAACAATAAGGCAATAAACCTTCTCCAGTTATGCACACAGGCACCAGGATGGACCAAATGTTGCTTCAGTTTAGGAAATCCCTGAAAGTAAATCTCTTTAAAGAACGCTACATCACGGCAGTAACAATCCACACCCATTCTCAGAACCTAGGTTCCCGCTAACCACTTATTGACTATCTCTAAGAGAGCACAATACAAATACCACATACATGCATACTATTTATTCAATAAAATGCCCATGTAGGATTTGATATGTAGTTATGACAGAAACATAGGCTAGTTTGCGGCCTGACCAGAGAACCATCGTTCATACAATACATATGAAATTGCCTATAGCCAAACATTTTATTGGAATTTAAAAACAATTTATACTTTTTCAGGTTTCAAATATTAGAAATAGTTCACAAATTGCTGAGGTGTGGTAACAGATGCAGGGTATTATAATAAAATGAAAGAAGATGGATCAAAAAACAGGATACATTGTGCCGGCGTCACAAAAGTGAGACAATTTTACTTGTTCTGCCTGGATAGAGAAAACGAAGTTTTAATATTACAAAACTGATTATTGCAGAATTATCTGGCGTAGATACATGTGGAACTACAACTTACAAGAAGGAAAGACTGACAAAATGAAGGTGGAAGCAGGAAGAACTTTTTAAACATACAGCAGCCTAAGTAGAGAAGAACAAGAAGCCTTTGACCGTTTGAGAACTTGACAAGGCTACCGGAAGTCTGTCAGCATAATTGCATCTATGGAATTTAATCAAACACAGGTTTGATGTAACAGGGTTATACTAAGACTCCAGGTTTTATAAAACATTTTATGAGTGCGTTAATTTTTGAATTCAAGATATTTTATTAATTTAAGAGAAAAGGCAAACAATCAAACAGTACTGCTATACAAAGTGTATATGTAGATTACATATAAAAAAAAGTCAATGGTTTACATACAGTAGATGTTACAATGCGGATGGTCATTGAATATGAAAACAGACCCAGTCCAGAAGGACTACAGGCTAGACAGTGCCTTCAGTATATCTAGAAGAGTATGCGAGTTATAGGCACAAAGATATTATAACTTGTCTGAACTGGATTTAGAAGATAAATTCCGCTCCAAGGAATATGACAATTGTATCGCCTGTATATCAATAAACGCCAAACATGAAGAGGACATGAAGAGGGCAGGAAGAAGGCAGGAAATGGAGGGGGCGGGATATCTACTTCATAGATACAGGTAAGAATGCTTAGAGAAAAGACCCAGTTATAGGTTGAGCTACAGGACCTCGAGTAGTTAGGTCAATGTGTTTATCTAGAGATCGCCATACCGTGCTAGAGATTGGTGGTGCAGATTGATTCTTAAGTTGTAACGTGTGTGCACCTCGTAGATACGAAACCCAAGCCCACCATGTGTGATATGATAGATGTTTGAAGGATTTCCACTCTGTGGGGATGACTTTAACTGCAATGGTTAGGAGTAGGTCCAGCAGCGCCATATCATTAGCACCCAGGGGCAGTGGCGTTGGTGAGGCCCAGGGGCCCAGTGTTACAATAGAGAAGGATAGGGTTATGGGTGTATTAAAGATAACTGACAGATGGTTTTGTATTGGTGACCAATATGAGTATAGCAACTGGCAGTCAAAGAACATGGGCTGGTGTGAGCCTTGTTCCTTATCTTGAATGTTCAATTTGTGCAGACGAGCCGAGGTCCAATGCAAGAGATTCATCGTAAAGAATTTAGATTGAATAAGAGATGGGGTAATTTTACTGCACAAGGAAAGTTTGCCAATCTTATGCCAGGTTTCAGACCTGATATGTTCAAAAACCCTGCATCGAAATGCTTGGCCCATTTGGTGCAAATAATTGAGTCTTGTGAAGATTGAGGGTCAGAAAGGAATTTGTAGATTTTGGAGGCATCATGTCCAGAGCGTTGCCAGAGGCCAAGATGCGTGAGTAGAGTCGGTTTTTTGGAGATATTAAGTTTGGAGAGTCTAATCTTGCTTCTTAGAAAGCTATAAAAATCCAAATTGGAGAGATTGTACTTCCTGGCTAGTGTCAAAAAGGCAAATGGCTCATTATCATTATCATAGAGGTCTCTTATTAACCTGACACCTTTGAAGGCCCACACAGTTGAAATGGTAGGGACAACTTCAGCATTAACTTTGGGGTTAAAGCATAATGATGCCCATTCTGAGTTATGGATGGACTCCTGAAAGGGTCTGTCTATTATTTTTAATGCACTTGCAGTATCGGTAAGAATGCGATGAGAGTGTGGCGGGCTAAATTTCAACATTGTAATACAGGAGGATGTGCTAAAAGGGGAACATAGGTCACGTTCAATATACATCCATGTTGGGGTGTTTTGTGAGTCCGAGAGGAACCAGACAGCACCTTGGGCAGCAAGAAAAGCTGATTGATAGAGGCTCCAATGCAGAAGACTACATCCCCCTCGTGTAGTTGTCTTCCTTATTTATTTATTTATTTATTTTTGAAGCTTATAAAGTGCACAGCTACCCCCAACGGGGGTGTCCCGGCGCTAAGGCAGGCGGCAGGTGCGGGTACCAAATAGATGGCTAAGAGTTGGAAAACAGCCAGGTTTTCAAGTCGCGTCGGAAAATGGATTCAGATTCAGCCATATGCAAGGACAGTGGCAGACTATTCCAGGTTTTGGCAGTAATCACTGTGAAAGCTCTGCCACCCATTCTGGTGCGGCGAAAACGGGGAGTCACCAAGAGGCGGAGATGATTAGATCTGAGTGAGCGGTTGGACTGAGCGTGCTTAAGTCGAGCTCTAAGGTAGGCTGGGCCCTGACCATGCATTGCTCTAAAAGCCAAAACCAGTGACTTAAACTGAATGCGTCTAGTCACTGGAAGCCAATGGAGCTTCTTCAGGTGGGGAGAGATGGAATGGCGATATGGGATGTTATAGATCAGCCTGGCCGCCGCGTTCTGAACAATCTGCAGGCGTTTGATCAGATAAGCAGGAGCCCCAGCGTACAGACTATTTGCATAGGGATTTATAGGAGATCCTCGCTCTCTTATCATTCCAAAGAAACTTGGAGGTGAGTTTATTCAATTCCTGGGAGCATGGATGACAAGAAATTAACTATGGGAGTGATCATCATTTTGAGTGTTTGGAGCCTACTCCACTAAGAAATAAATTTGGGTGACCAGGCGTTCAGGAGATCTCTAACCTTGGCAATAGTGTGTGATTCATTAAAAAGTAATGTGTCCGTAAGATTTTTACAGAACCAGATCCCCAGGTATTTAAGACATGTAGATTGCCATTTGAGACCTGAGTCAGCTAAGTGGGAAGGAAGACAGAGTGAATTCAAAGGAAATACCTCTGTTTTGTCCTTATTTAAGGTATATCCAGAGACCTCCAAAAATGCACGAATAATGCTGATGATAGAAGGGATTGCTGCTTCGACATCCTTAGAAAAAACAGGATGTCGTCCGCATATGCTGCTGTTTTATACCTATTGGGCCCAAATTGGAGACCTTTAATTCCCAGATCTGCATTAAGTAATCCAAGTAAGGGGTCAATAGTAAGTAGAAAGAGCAGAGGTGAAAGGGGACATCCTTGTCTTGTACCTTGGTGAAGCCAAGTGGCCTTACTCCTCTTTTGTGACAGAACCATTAGAATAGACTCAGGTTGTGATCGCAGAAAACAATACCAGTATAAGACTCCGCTCTCTTAACTGTTCTTTGAACCTAATGCTGCCCCAGAATCTACAGTCCAGTCACAGGAAGCTGATCACATGTGCCACTAGGGATGCTGATCCAATGCAGGACAACTCCATTATCTAGATCCTACCTATTGGTAAGCACGCTTCAGTAGCCAGTTATATATGGACTCGCTCCACAAAGTACAAGCAGCTCACTGTGCACTCTGAATCAAGGGGAATGGACTACCAGAATTGTTGCTACAATTTTAGGACGACAGTCCAGCATTCTCATATGTCCATGCCACACCATCTGCACATCTGCTCACTCTCCATTAAAACAGCTTTTCCACTCTGGAGGATGTTAAGGTATAGTGGGGGCAGAGCAGAGTTAAAGGACTGAACTTTATGCAACAGAAGTGAGTGAATGATAAATTATCAAGTATGATATACATGCATTGGGAGGCAGCTACAAAGATTTGTAGACATCTGCCCAAAGGTGTTTCAGTCTGGCATGATCAATCTGTGCATTTGCTGCACAGTTAATGTCCAAGGTGTAATGATTGCATAAAAATATGGGCAATAGCTAAGGTGTCCTCTTTGCGGATACTCTGGATTAGGACATGTCTCTAAAAAGCCTCTGACACTGCCCTGACCCCAACAGTGTGAGCACGGACTCGGAAAAGAGTAGGAAGATACTGCGTTGAACACCTTTATAAGATTCCATAGAAGCGGTCATATTACAAGTGAAGGCTTAGCCACTTCTTCGTCTAGGATAAAGCACAGGCTATAAATATGTTCAAAAGACAATGGTAATACTTCATACATGGGCTCTCTCCAAAAATTTCTATTATGAAGGGGCATCTCTGCTCAAGATGATCAGAATATGACGTTGGAAAACACATTTCCTGAGTCACAATATCAAAGTTCTGATATCGACCTGCACATACATTGAATCCACAACATCTACATTACCAAGGTAAGTTGACGTGGAGTTAGAATAGGAAAGTCTAACCTTCCATATACTTGTTTAACTTGACAACATAATGGTAGTCAACAATGAAGTCCCTATATGTGCAGGTCGCTATTGTATTATATTATTATACATTATGAGCTTCTCTAAAAGACATCATAACTCTCAAAAGAGAATTGGATTTGATATGCAACAGGGCATCTGAAATTTCATTGATACTCAACTCTCAAAACAGAATTCATACTAATATCCTACAGATCCAACATAAAATTGAACCATCTTTAAAACTTACAAACTGCAGATGTCCATCTTCTCCCCCTGCCCCCAACAAAGGCCAAATCACTTAGTTTCATATTCAACAGCACCCTCTCTTTCGAATCCCACATCAGCAAACTAGTAGAACCAGGTAGATGTTCATCTGCACCAACTAAAACGTATTAAGCCAATGATCAACTAAAGGCTGCTCAAGGTCCAGTCATCTCCAGACTGGACTTCGGCAATGCCATCATAACTAGCCTTCCAGTCACCACATTGTTATCTCCGAAAGCAGTCAAGGATCTTCACTTGCTTCCCTTAGAAGCTTGAATACAATTCAAACTCTGCTGCATGCCATACAAAGCCATCCACTTAGGCAGATCCAGTTACAGATCAGACTGCCTGAAAATCTCTGGTGGCTTAAGAGAATCCCAGAGCTAGGGCTCTCATTTTAGAGCGCCAGGAATTCCGAATGACACAGAAGCAAAGACAATACTTCCCTTCCAATACTTTCAAGAACAGATTTGGACAACCTTTCCTTTCACAAAAGATTCTAGGATATCGATTCACAAGATACCTTAAACAGATTATATAAAGCTGCTGCCCTTCTGGGAACAAGATCACCCAAAACTCTATTTCATACATTACTTAGCCCAGTTTGGCAGGTACTGCTAGTTCAGCCGATTGCTTTAGCATGATGCTGTAATATTTACTCTTCACCAAGGCTCCCCTATCACTCTCCTGCCCTATCACTCTCTCCCTCCATAGCCCTCCTCACCGTTTTCCTTCACATAACTGATAGCTTTTTTGAGTTTGCTGTGTACAAGCCGTTAATGTTACATGTAAAGTGCTCTCTTACTAACTGGTCGAGTGGCGCTATAGAAAAACAATGACTAACTTGACTAACTGGCCAAGTGGCGCTATAGAAAAACAATGTAAATAAATAAACTGAAATCAATGCAACGTAAGGAAAGGCTGCTTCCTACCCATCACTTTGTTTGAGCAAAACATTAATATGCTTTGATAAAAGGCATAGCAGCTCACTGATCCCGTGAGCCACCAGTACCATGACTTTCTGTGTCACTCACCCTTTTTATGTCACTGACATACAAAAGTTTTTTAAAAACCTACGCGCCAAATGATTAAGATGCACATTCAAATCCTTGAAAGTGGCTTGAAAGCAATTCATTCTGCAGAGGGTAAAGCTTCACAAGAGTGATTCTGCAGGACCCAAAATGCTTTACAGGAATTAACCTCAAAGCACAGTCATACCAAAAAGAAATGAAAATAAGATCAACAGAAGAAGTCAGACTGTTCATTTTTCACAGTAATGCACAATAACAGAACAGGGGCTGCTTGATCCTATATTAGCTCTATGTAGTGCTCAAACTTGCTATATGCAGGAACCAGATTCTCGAAGAAAAGTCCAAGGGCTCCTCTATCAACTGTTCAGATGCCTCTATGACCAAAAGGATAGAGAACTATATACAGTTAGTTCAGTTCAAGGCTGTCAATATATTCATGAAAGAATGGATTTGGAAAAATATGCAGGCTACTATGGGCTACAGCAGAAGACAAGGGAATGCCAAAACAAACATTTCAATTGAAGGAGAAAGAAGCCAACCTTTAGCTGTCCCCTACCCACTCAAATGGCAAATACTGGTTACTAGACTAATTACTGTGAGAAGAGGATCACTAAAGAGTAAAATCTCACTCGTATCAAAATCATATCCACCAAATATGGGTAGATAGACCATGTGTGGAGGAAAATGCAATCTGCTGATTATGTCACCATTCAGGTTTAGAGTACCACCATTTGGGTGTTTGGGCATGCAATCTTCCTCTCCAGTACAAAGACCCATAATTCTAAAGTAAAATAACAGTCATTGAATGATGGTTCACAGTGAACACTGCAGTAGTGTTGTTCGCTTTGATTAGAGCCCTCATTCAGAAAGTAATGGCCTTCAGAATCTGGATAAAAAGCAATATTCTAAACATGATTGATAAAAGAAAAACAAGTCTTTTGCTGACCCAATTAATGCCTATTCAAGGGAATGCAATATTTCATCGGAACCATACTACACTAAAGTGTACAAAGTGAACCTAGGTTCCTAGGAGTACAAGGGAAAGCTTGCCACCAGATTTTCTAACGAAGACCATCACAGAAGATTCTGTTTTACAATTAAGAAGTTTGCAAGCAAATGGCAAGTCATCTTTCTTTTGATCCCCATGTGCTTGCAAGTTATTTTTGTGTTCGTCTCGTGTGCTTCCTTACCAGAAGCTCCACTTGTGTACAGGAGTAAGGCTTTTGAAAACGGTATGCTGAAGTAATACCTCACAACGATAAAGGGTTACTCTCAAATTTTCATGCACATTCAGCTGAATGAAAAGTCTTTCCTCCGTGTTCAGAAAAACCCTTATGAACTGGATATTTTGAGAGGGTGCCAATGAGAACTTTATTTGGTTCCCTGACGTTCAGTTTGAAAATGGTTTAAATCACGTATTTTAGCTAGCTCAGGCACTTAGTCGAGCAAGGTGTCTGATTCAACGACTTGTTCAAGTAGGGGAAATGTGGATTTATGTAGGAATGTTTGAAATCTATAAAAGTGCTGCCTAACCCAGAAAGTAATACATGGCTGTACCGCTAACCAAAGTACAATATCAAAACCTGACAGAGAAAGCAAACAGCACAACATCATAAATGGAGAGAACTAAACCAATTATATTAAATCTTCAATAGGGATTCCTTGAACAAGTGCATCTCTAGAGCAGGTTGAAAGTTAAGCTTGAATGCAAGTGTATGGGTTTTGTCAGGCAGTGTATTCAGTTGTATGGTTTAGCAAGATAATAACAGGTGCAACTTGCAATTACCAAGATATGGAATTTGATCCGGTTCAAATGGGTGTCCCTTAATGAGGTTAATTTTTCATGAAGGTATGTCAATTTATGGCGTATGTGATATGGAGGATAAAGCAAAATGATTTGGTGAGCATTGAAATGCTCCAATTGTCAACTGAATGTGCAGCTTGAATTTACCTGTGTTTAGCAAGACAAAAATCAGTTACATTAAGTCTAGTATCAGGAAAAAAGCAGCAATTACATTTTCTAAATGAGCACCTCATTGTGCTATGACTCTGGTAAAGACTGGATGAATTTAAACAAGGGGAAAGGGAGCACCACATACAGTAATGAAATCCTGTTGTCAAGTTCCCAGGATTTTCTGATATCGCAGCTACCTTGCTTATCAATGACAATGTCTATTCTTTGGTTTCTCGAAAGCTATGCTATTGAAGACAGGCTAATATATTAAGCACCGTCCCTTGGCAAAAGTAGGGGCTATGAAAGACCTGCATGCATGGGAGCTACCAAATATCCACCCACCCTTGGGCAAGGTGGATGGCTACCAAACAATATATCCCGCACCAATAATACTCACTGTAATGGGCAATTGAAGGAAATAACAGTCTGAGGCGATTAATTCTCAAGCTTGTATGAGGACGTTAACGCTCTTTCCTACTAGCGGACATTAATTGGCAAGAACTTCAAGTGCATTCACAATACAATTTTTAACCCCCTAAACCTCCTCCCTCAAAAAAATGTTCCAGGAACGTGAGATAGCACAGGCAAACAGTCCTGCCCACCAATGAAATGGGGAAGATCATCATTGCATCCTGCCTCTCAGGTTGAAAAACCAATTACTGGGTGTGGCAGTTGATGATGCATTGAAAAAAAAGGATGGAGCTCCAGCATGCAGTGACGTTTGTGCATGGAGGGCTTCAAATTGTTTTTTAAAGAAAAGTATTACTTTTTAGGGAAGCTGTCTCTGATGCTGCCTGTTAATCAACACAAACAATTTCCAACCAGTCAGGAAGGAGGACAGGCAGGAAAACAAAGTACCCACTCAACTGTATTGTAGGCCTTGGAGTAATTTTAATTATGCTGGAGTAATCGCAGTAGTTTTGGTAATTACTCTTTGACGCAGAACCAATAACGCAATTACACCCGCATACTTAGGAGCAATGGATGGGGGGGGGGGTGAATCCTACCACAAGAGAAATATTTAGTTAGGACGGGCAGCTGCTAGCACTGCTTTTTAGGTCTCGCCTACGCAGCGCGCATGCGTTGCATAGGAGGACCTTTAGTCGTCGCTCTGCTCTTTTTGGAAGCACATTCTCGTGCTTGTGGCGGCATCCACCTTGCGGGAGCGAGCAGGGGCGCGCCACAAGCACGAGTATGTGCTTCCAAAAAGAGCAGACTGCGCGCGCACGCACCACTCCCGGGCTTGTTTAAACATGGTCGCACATCTGCCGAGGCATGGAGCAACGGAGAACAGCCGTACATGAGTGTTGCAGATGCCAATAAGAGGTGATAGCCGCGTGTGAAATCTGAATTCTTGAAAGATCAGAGCTTCCCGCTCCCGAGTATCATTCCCAGTAAATGTTTTTGTTTAATATCCAATACATATTAGCCTCTTCAGTTAACTAGCTTTTTAATTAAAATGAGGGTATGTAGACACAAATTTCAATTCTGTTCGATTCCTCTAGATGGTGCTGTTGTAACATGTTTTGTTGTAAACTCATTCTGCGCTGTTAAACTGTATGGAGAATGGCGGTTGCATATTGGTTTTACTGTAATGTTATACCAGAATACCTCGTTTTCCTTAACAATCAATTTCAAGATACGTTGTCACAGAATTGATGCAGAGTGACCTCCACAAAATTATAGTATCCCCTCAACCTCTCAGCTCTGATCATGTCAAAGTTTTTCTTTACCAGATTTTAAGAGGTAGGTATTACTATGTATCACGCTTTACGTGTTAAGATGAATGTAGAAAATGTTTCAATGTCTGAACCGCCTCTTTGACATTATTACATTTATTTTCCCCTTCTGAATTGTATTTTTCTTATTTGTGGTAATGCTGTACTTAGTTCCTGGCAAAAAGCTTTTGTTTCATTTGGGTGCAATATGACGGTGTCCAGGCTCCCTCAGCCTTTCTCTCCATCTATTTTTCTTTACCGTTCTGCTTCTTATGTTGTCACAATGTTTCCTGGTTATGTGCGTGTAAATTTTGAGTAACCTTTTTACAAATTGGTTTAATTTTGTTCGTGACACTTAGTTGGAAATGTAAGCCAAGAGCTTAAGTAATGCATTAACTTTACCTTTTAAATGTGCAGACGTGGCACTATTCAGCCTTTTTCCAGCTGGGTAATAAACGTCAAATCGTGTTTAATGGTTGTCATTGTTTACTCTTTTTGTGATGAGTACTTTTAACCACAGATTCTTCAACTTGCGACTCTCCTCAGATGCCTTACAGAGTCTTGCAATAGCTCCTGCGTGCTGGTAGGTGGCGCCATGGGACTCACTCAAGACCCTGTGTCGCCTCTGAGCGCCTCCCCTTCACGTCTGACGCCAGTGCCTGATTATCTGCACCGTTTGATGTGGACCTGGAGCTCCTCTCTTTTAGAGTTCAATTCTTCCCAAAGCCTTGCGAGTTATGCAGTGTGGATGGATGTCTCCACTGAAAATGGCAGGCTTCGAACCATGTTGCCCATATCGAAAGCAGATGCCTGTCACTAATTAGCACACCGTCTGCCCGTGGTGCCTGAGGTCTAAACAGGACTTCATGTCCTGTGACGCATGCTCCCTGATGCTTGCCAATGCCACCAAGGAACAACAAGCATTGGCATCAGGGGCGTAGCTAGGCCTTAGGCTGCCCGTGGCGGCCCCTGCGTTTGCCGCCCTCGGCAAAACGATTGAAGAGCGGGGGGGGAGGGGGGGGTGGTAGCGGCCGATTCTTGCGGCCGCAACGGCCGTAGGTAAGAGCGGGGGGGAAGGGGGGCCGGCTGCCGCCCCAAAGCTCGTGCCGCCTGGGGCGGTCCGCCCCCATCGTCCCCCCCTAGCTACGCCACTGATTGGCATAGCCAATAGGTCTCGCCTTTGGGACATTATAAGTGTTTAGCCATGCAACAGTTTATGTTGCACCAAGGATATTGTGCTGCATAATTAAATACTTATAAGGTCCCAAAAGCGAGACCTATTGGCTATGCCAATGCTTGTTTTCTGTCGCATTTAACACTATTTGTTGAGCATAAAATGCATCCTCACGTCCATTTTGGAGTCAAGGATGCATTTTGCACTAAAAAGTAGTGCTAAATGCCAAGAGTAAGTTGGGGGAAAATCTTACCCCAAGTGCACATTTAGCGAGCAACTGCTCGCACTCGCTATTCATGTCCTGTTGAATTTCGCGCTATTTCTGAGCATAAAATGCATCCTTGCATCCATTTTGGATGCAAGAGGGCTTTTCTGTGCTAATAAAATTGCTTTAAATGCAGAATTACTCTTCTCTCTGAATCTTTAGGTAATTCCGCGTGATTACGCTACAAAGAATTACACTAGTTACATCCTTCCCTACTGTATTCACGAGCAAGAACTGAATAGTTCAACCATCACATAAGAATCAAATTATTAGGCCACCATGACACCAAGATCTGCAAAGAGGAATGTCTCATGGAATGCAATAAATGCATACTACACTAAATGAAATGGGGGGCTAGAAAACACTGAAAGTGAGTCAGAAGTTTGTCAAAATGCATGATAAAAGACACAGCTTAGGCGTCATTACGTGAACATTCTGTCATGACTGCAGTTTTTATATTCAGGTAAAGGCAAAAATATAAAGCTAAGCATGAAAATTACATTACAGAGAAGGAAATATAAACGGGGAGTGGGAACATTAACGTTAAATGTTGCATTGAGTTCTTAAAAATACGAATATGGTGATGGATAAAGTCGGTATTTCGTATGAATAAATCAGCATGGAAGAACTGAGGAATTTACACATTGACTTGTATATCTCCGATGATGCTTTGTTCTAATGTTCAAAGACAAAAAACAAACCAAGACAAACTAGAAGTTCTATAAATACTTTAAGTGAAGAAAGCCCTTCCTTGCATCGATTCCACTGTTGATCTAGGTGATTCCAAAAACAAGCCCCTCTTTCACTATCCCATTAATATTTCATGTTCTTAATCGGTCACATTTTAATAAACAAATCGTTATTGGATCATATTCTGTATATAAAGCTTGATTATGCTAGTCATTTTGATTGATTTTACCCAAATCTTTCATTTGTAAATTTTAACATTTTAAAAATTGATTATTATATTGTATTGTTCATCTATGTACTTTGATGGTCTTAAATGTACCGAATAAAGTTATATGATGATACCAAAGAAAGCTGCTCCAAGCCCTGAAATACACGCCTCAATAAAACGTGGAAAAAAAGAAACCCACACAGGATTATTCACATTTGTCCAAGACTACCTGGAGATGCGACTTCTGTGGCTGCTTGCTTTTCCTAAGTAGCCATCAACAAATTACAATTAAAGTCCTACATATTTTATGCGTGCCTAAATGAAAATACTTTTGTTCGGGGAACGGATTCATGCGTGGATAAAGAGGAGTAAAGTAAAAAGTTAAGGATGAAATAAATTACTGTTAATTAATGGTTGAAGGTGAGTTTTACTTTGTTTCAATTCGAAGCGTTAGAAGGGCTTTAATATAGATTGACAGAGCAAACAGGAGATTTCCAAGGGCTGATAATGAGGCAAGCTAGTACTATTTTAACCCCAGTAGAGTATAATTGGTTGATAAGGTTTTAAAAACGTTACAAGGTCTAGGACAAAAAGATTAGCTTTAGTTCCTTCAGATCAAAATTGAAAGCTAATTAAATAAAGTTAAAGCAGGGAGGAAAAGGTTTCATTCTATTTTTTCATTCAATGGTAATTTTGACCTGCAAAGGGGAAAAATGCAGAAACTGAGAATTTATTGTATGCCGTTAAGGAGGAAGGCAATGTAAAAATTCAAGATATAGAATTTCTGTGTGTGGAAAACATGGACATATATTAACAGATTGTATTTTTAAAATTAAGCATTTGATTTGAATAAAGATGTGCCCTTATGCCTTCCCACAAATTACTGTGTATGTGTGTGCTTCCAGGTTGTTAAACTGCATCCTCTAAAATGCTTGTTTTGAAATTAAGGACCATATTGATTACCAACATTACTACATGCCAATATGATTTACTGTACACCGCTGCCATACACCAGTAACACAACCTCACTACACAAATGTTGGCATACTGGTAATTGAGGGAATAGGCCCTTTAGGTTCATAATGCATTATGCTGGGAAAATTAGATGTATATGCAGCACAATATGCTTAGGGAGTTGTAACGAACACTCTCATTGTTTAACCGAATAACCAAGGAGGAATTGTACTCGTATCATTAATCACAATTCATTACATTTTTATTTCAGCTATCAACTAAAATAACCAATAGCCATTTCTGACAACAGCATGAACAGCCACAATAGTAAGTATTGCACAACATGATCAAAGCACATCTCTGGCCTTGCATGAGCAACACACAACTTTTCCTATGTATAAACTAACAGCCATGCTCGTTCCACCCATACATGAAAACCCTACTGTCCCTAATAGTTTTCCTTCCTTGTCAAACACACACACACACACACACTTTCCTTCGGTGATATGTTCACTACAGCTGCCAATTTTAGCCACATTTGTATTTCTTTTTTTAACCTAGAGTAGGTCACACTTTCCTCCGTTGACTTCACATTCTAAGGGCCCACTCCCATTTATTTCAGGTGCTATAGTGTTGCAGTCATCCTGTGCCCTGGGCACCCCCATTTTTGGCTGACTGGCACTGGTGGTAACTGACTGACTATCCCTGGGCTCTGTCTAACCAGGCCCATGGCCAGTGCTATGTTGAAAACACAGTGAAAACACACATACAGGAGGGTACACTATATATTAGGGTACCCTTATAATAGGCATGACCTACCCTATAAGTCCCTAGTACATAATATGGCATGGGGATTTAAACTACCTTTAAGTCCCTAGTGCGTAATAGTGCATGGCAGTTTAGAGGCCAGCAGCCTTTGTTGCACTTGCAAGTGTGCACCTCTAAAAGCCTGAGGTCATTTTAAAAGCAACAATGTCTTGCAGCACTACTTTTATATGTTAATTGGGTCCAAACTCGACTTTGGTGGTAGGGTCACTTAAAAAGCAATACTCTACATTAATTTGGTATATTTGGTACCCCTAGGTGTCCCAGGGGTCGGGGGGTTATGTACTTATAAGGAGGGTCCTTATTAAAGAGGTTTAATATGCCCTAGGGATAGAGACATTAGTAATTTCACTTCTCCATTGCAGTAAAATGCTTCCCCAAAATCGACTTTTGCGCTAGGAGCACTGTGGAGTGAGGATCTACACTATTGTTGCATATTGAGGACCCCTAAAGTCTCCCCTAGGTGTCCCAGGGATGGGAGGTTATGTAACTATAAGCTGGGCCTTTATAAAAGATTTTTTATATGCCCTGGTGTTGGAGAAATTGCACATGTTCCCCATTGTAGATCCCCAGCCACACAGGTCAACATTGGAATAGTTTATGAACGCATAACTAATGCTAGGAATCAAAAAAATATATATCATTCAAGGACTTAGGATAATGGTATTCAGAAATCTAACAATATGCTATTTATTTATTTTATTAACAATATGCTATTTATCCTAAAGTATACAGAAAAGAAGTTATAAAACGTTGTCTGCAAGCCAAAATTCAGCCTTCCTGCCCTCTTCCCTGATTGATCAAAAATAAAAGAGGGCCCCTGAGCAAACAAATAACAGGCAGAGAAAACAGGGGAACAAATGCATAAGCAAAAAAATAGAAAAACTGCCTGATAAATTCAATTGGGGAGTATCTCACCATACTACAAGGATGCTTACAAAATCATCTCGGAGTCATGGTATATATTTTCAACAATTGTGTTCAAAAGGCACATAAGGAATCATCAATGTCATCATCCAAAGTTTTTATCAAAAGCATATATTGTTTATTGTAGTCATATCCATATAAATATACATATATCCATACATATCACAACACAGGACATTCCAAAGATTCATAAATATAAAAAAGGGAATTACCCTAAACTCAGGAGTAACCATCGAAATACCCCCTATGAGGCTCAAATTTATCATCCATGCCACTCACACCACATTCGTCAACGGACAAGACAATAACAAGAAGAGGACAAATGATAACAAAACACAATATCTAACATATATACTACAAAGAGGGCGAGACATATTTCAATATTCAGTTATTTTGCACACCTTTATGCAATAAATTTATTTCTTAAAAATCATCGCTTAATATATCATCCATTAGATTTCCTAATAATCGTGTCTTGCGATCTAGTAATGCGCCGACGCGCGTATTGGTGGAGACCCACAATCTTGGTCACATCTTCAGGGCACTAACAACATCAATAACAGGGCGATAAGGGGTGCATCGTCAGAGAAATCTGGCTCCTGGCGGACCGCTATGAAATAAAGCGGAGCTCCCCTATAAGATTCTATGTGTAGATAGAGCTGTATCCATAAAGCTATATCAACAACACCAACAGATACCCTTTATGGGTGGAAGAGAGAAATATCCGGCAAAATAGAACAATAGCAGGGGTAGAGGAACACAGTAATCATAGGTGTTACTAGCTTACATCAAAGATTCTCAATTATTTAAGGCATGGAGCATATATCATGCAGTCATAGTTGGAGTTTCTTTTAGAAAGGAGGCAACACAGCCCCTTTTTCCTTATGAAAACAATACTCTTTGTGTCCTTATTTTTATCTTCTTTTATTTGTATATCTTCATATTGTTGTACATATAAATCAAGGTACAGCCAAAGCACAGCCTACGCATTTCGTCACAACCTCACGGGACTTCTTCAGGGCAAAAGTTAGGTCTTGGATAATCCAAATTCTCAAAAACGAAGAAACATCAATCACTCCAAAAATTAATCTAATCCATATGCAATAGGTGCGTAATCCATAACAATAGACTGCATAGACACCCACTGCGTATTCCTGCAGTGTGTTTAATTGTGTACACGGATCTAATTCCCCACGTGATTCATCTAAGGTTTATTCAACCCAACTTCTCCGCAACCGTTCTCATAGGCGTTGTCAGAATACTACTTGTACACCCATCTTTATGCTTCCTTTCAGGTCCTTAAATACGTGACCCCAAACAGCGAGAAGAACACCTATTCAGGCATCCAGTGTTATCTGGTAGGAGCGAGAAGGGACGTCCAATTCGACGAGCCGAAAAATGTATTTTCCTTTTGTTTCTATTTTCATGAAATTTGTGCTTTTCATCCCAAATGGAACTTTTTTACGTTTTGCAAAATGTCAGCCACTGAATTATGATTTTCATTAAAATCTAAATTTTAGCTCCTTAAATTTCCCACAGGTTTGGGCACCCATGGCTATGGAAACTGTCTTTCACAGCGTAAAAATCATGATTTAAAAGATAGCAGAAAAAAACATGAATTATCAATCATATTTGAGGAAGTCACAATTTTCTGGCTTGCAATTTAAAATGACAGAGATATACAAAAGTGTTAACCCTTTCAAGGCCACCCAGAACCTTTTTAAAAGGGTTATATCTCCAGATCTGCTAAAAGGATTTACACCAAATCAATAAAAGTGTGCATTCTGAGAAAAGTTCTACTTTCATGACAAGTGTGGCACAAATCATTTCAGTACCTTTTGCTGTAGGCGCAAAGAAAATTTCCAGTTGGACCTAAAAGGGAAAGCAACTTTTCTCACCCAACTTTAACTTTTTACCTCTGCACAGAACTTCACCAAAGTTGGCATGCCAGACCATAGCTTACTACCTCAAACATTTACCAACTTTGCAGTAGATCGTGCATGAGGTCAAAGGGTACAGGCAAATCAAAAAATGTCTTTTCAATGGAAAGTAAGGCTGAACCATAACTATGCAGTGGCGACGTCACTGTGATATATATATATATTATATATATTTTTCTAAATTACCAAGGAAATGAAGTTGTTTGATTTTATTTGCCTATAACTTTATTTCCAAAGGATGAATCCGCACAATCAGACACTTTTACCATATGCAGCTAAGGTACGGCATGCCAATCTTCGTGCAGTTCTCCACCGGTAAAAAAAAATGTAAGGGGCAAGGTTAAAAAGATTTGTTTTCCATTTTATCTACCATAGGAATTTTATCTCACGGCTACAACAAATAAAACCTGGAAGGATTTGCGCCATTTTGGTATGACTAGAGAATTTTATTCAGAAAGGTTGCTTTCATGATTTGGCTTAAACCGGTGCAGAAATTTGGGAGCAGAAGTTTGAGATAATAGCATATTCGCAATATTAGCATAGATATTAGCAATATCTGCCGGGTGGGCTTGAAATGGTTAACACTTTTGAAAATATTATCCATTAAATTTGAGATTTTTTAAACTTAATGATTTCTTTCCATCACATTTGAATTTTTCAACGCATGTGATTGGTTGATGAAGATGATCCAATTGAAAATCTCAATTTTGTACAGACATTATAGGGGTGCCCTTCAATTTGTGATCAGTGTAGCTGTCCGCTCTTCTCCATGCTCTTTCTCATAGTCTCCTAGCTCACTCAGTCTCTTTACACTGTCTTTAATAGGTGCCATTTATTTTGTATATATCGAGGCACTGGCGTGAACTGCTTTCTGTATTGTATTTTTCTGATAACCATTTTGCTTTTTCTATTTCCTCTGTATTTCTTCTGTACTACTTTGCTGTTATAAAATCCCAGAAATAAAGATTAAAAAAAATTCAATTTTGGTTATATTAAAAAAAAAGCGATTTTAACTTTGTCGAAAATATAAATTCCACTGCTAAGGAGCAGAACTACTGGAGGTGCCAAACCCTAAGGAAGTGTCAGTGGGCACTCAGATGTGGGAAAAAGGAATAAAACAAATTTAACAAATAAAACATTTACCACAGTGAAATCATGTTTTTTCAGAAAATCATGTTCATGCGGCAGCAATTGTATCTTCAAAAACAAGCATAGTTTTTGGTTTGTTTTTTTAAATCTGTTTATTAGATTTTAAGAGAAACATATGCGATTACACAGGAATGCACTAATCTGTGCAACAATCCGCAACGTAACCAAAAAAAAACCCCCACCCTGCAACCCCCCCTCGGCACGTAAAGGATATTACATCATACAGTTGGAAGAATCTGAGCATTACAACACATTAGTGTAGTACATAGCGAGCCATGGCAATAGAGAGAGTCTTGGTATCGGGCGTGTCCCATCTGTGCTCTGAACAGCATATAGTCAATCCCAGTTCACAAGTCAGGGTGACTCAACAAATATACAGTGAGCGGGGCCCAAAAATCTTTAGGACGAGAAGCCTCAGGTATTTCTTCAGCATAGGCCTCCAATTGATCCCTGCAGTACAGTAAATCACGAATCCATTTTTTAACAGTGGGAATGGACTTCGCCCCCCAGTTTTGTGCCACCACCCTCTTAGCCATCAGGGTAGAGACTGCCACTATGCGCCAATTACAGGGCTTGAGACTCTGAACGCTACCTAAAAAGCACACTTCCGGGGCACACCACATCGGTTCCAGCACAATATCAGTGAGCACCTTCACAACCCTGGTCCAGAACTCAAAAACACCCGCACACATCCATGCCAAATGCAGCAAGTCGGCATCCACCTGGCCACACCGCACACAATCAGCATCCTCCCGCAACCCAAACTTACGAAGCTGCAGTGGGGTATAATATAATTGGTGCAAGAACTTAAAGTGGATCATGCGGAGATTGCAATTAGATGTGAGGCGCCCGGTTAGTGCGCAGCACTTCTGCCACTGTTCAGGTGCTAATGTCGATCCCAGCGCCACACTCCATTTAAAAAAGGAAGGAGGTTCCCCTGGCTCATTTTCCCTTTGCGAGGCATTATGGAGCCGAGTAATTAGGCCCTTTCTCTCCGTTCCTGCCAGCACCACCTGCAGTGCTCGCAACGTGCCGGGTTCAGCGGGAAAAGCCGGGTAGATAGCCTTAATCGCTTGCCGCACCCGGACATATATGAACCCTAACATAAATCTACTACTCCGACCCCCCTGTACGTCCTGCAACGATCGAAATTTCCCCTGTTTATATAAGTCCCCCAATGTAGTAATGCCAGCAGCAGCCAGCACCTGCAGTGCAGTTTTCTCCCGCGCCGCTGAAATATCAGGATGCGCAGCCAGGGGCAACGAAGGGGCATACAGATAGGTAAGCTGGGACCTTTTTGCCAGGGCCTTCCATGCCCATGCGGTGCACAGTGCAGGGTTAATTTCAGTCCTAGGGCCGCCCGTCCCCCCGTCCCCCCCCCCCCCGACAGGGTTGCCGCCTGCAGTGGCAGTGGGAAAACTGCATCTGACTATCGCTGTGTGAGGTTGAAATCGCTGCAGGAACAGCCAATAATGCGCAAATTGCGCTTGTGCGCACAAATAATAAAGTCGCAGATCAGGCGCCTCGAACCTACCACGGTCAAAGGGTTGAACCAAGACATCCCAACTGCATCTAGGTTTCTTTCCACCCCATACGAAGGTAAGCAATGCCGACTGAAGGGCACGGAACAGTGCGATGTTCAGTCGACTCGTGACAAAAACAAGCATAGTTTTGCTACAGTCATGATCTCCAAAAAAATCACAAACACATAACTTCATTTAAAGTCACAATTTTTAACGAAAAAAGTAAAAGAATCAATGCTATGTTTGGGTGATGGTCTGAGTAGGCCATGCAGCTCAAGGCCATGCACAGTTTAGAATGAGTGCATGTCAGGTGAATGCAGGATATCTAAAAAAAAAAAAAACACGAACCATTAAAAGCCCTTAAAATTCACCAGTTACATTATACAACAAGCAATACAAGTCATATTATAGGGGAGGATGCAACTTATAGTGTACGTTGTATACCACAACTGGTGAATTTCAAATTATTTTTTTCAGTTTGCAATTGATGAACCATACCCAAACTTTATCTGTGTTTTTACGAAATACAAAACACAAACACGTATAGACACACTGCCTTCAACTCCAATCTTCTGATGCTGATGGCAAAGATACAAAGGAGATATCCATCCAGTGGCAGAATTGCACAATGTGTAATTGGGACACTTGGTTCAGATTCCAACTTACCTACTAAACCAAACTGTGAGCCTACACAAAACACTTTACTTCACTGTACCTTAGTTTAATTGAGCAATAAATCTGATACCAATTGAAGAAATCTGGTTCCGGATGTGTGCCTCATTTATTAAGGGTGTAATAGACAATAATGTTGCTTCTAAGAGGACAAAAATGTAACCCATATATACAGAACACATGACAGTCTGAAATATCTTGGCTCACTCATGGCAGTGTTGTAACAGTGTTGTAGGTGGAGCTGGGGAAAAGTTCATTGTTGAAAGAGAAAAATGTCGTAAACAAAAAAGTAGACTGCAAAAAATGTGTCAAAAATGTTGTTTACTGAAAGACTAGAATGACAAAAGAAAAAATAAAATCAAACAATGTCATATCTTTGAGGGAGAGGTGAGTGTATTGCGAGCAGGGGGAATGGGGCATCATCCTCTTGCTAAAGTAGGGATGGGCATTTACATTGAGGTGGGCAACGCGGAGCGGGACTAGTATGGGTTTTTTAGGATTCATGAATAGGCAGCGTTAAGGGGTGCTAAGGTGGTAGGTAGGGTCGGGATTGGTAGCATTAATGGGTAGTTAGAGGCTTTCAGGGTTCAAGGAATGGTAGTGTTAAGGGGTACTAAGATAGTTGGTAGTGTTCAGGTACTGGTAGCGTTAGGGGGTAGTAAGTGTTTTAGGGTTCAGGGAAGGGTAACATAAGAGTTTTTAGGGTTTAGGGATGGGAAGCATAAAAACATAGTGATTAGTTTTTAGGATACAGGGAAGGGTAGAGTTAAGGGTAGCAAGGTTTGTTAGGGTTCAGGGTAGAGTAGCAGTAACAGGAAGTATGGGGCTTTTAGGTTCAGGGAAGGGTAGTGTAAAGAGTTATTAAGGCTTTTAGGGTTCAGGGAAAGGCAGCATTAAGGGGTAAGTAAGGGTTTTTTAGGGTTCAGGGAAGGGTAGGGTTAGTGGGTCTTCGAGAGTTTGGTAGTATTATGGGGTAGCCAGACAGGGGTAGTGTTAAGTGGTAGTAAAGGATTTTTAAGATTCAGGGACAATAGCATTAAGGGGTAGTCAGTTTTTAGGATTCAGGGATGGGTAGTGTAAAAGTGTAGTAAGGGTTTTTGGGATAAGGTAGCCAGCCATAATGGGAATCGGGGAGTTTTAGAATTCAGGGTAGCGTTAAGGGGATGGCAGGGATCAGGTATTGGTAACATTAATCAGTTGTTAGGGAGCTTTTAATACTCTGGGAAGGGTAGTGTTAAGGGGTAGTAAGGGCTTTTTAGGCTCCAGGGAAGGGTAGAGTAAGAAACTGGGTTACAGGTTGAGAGGGGTGAAACCCTACTTAAGCAGCAACCACAATCCTTGTCAGGGTGAAGTCACAAACAAACCCCAAATTAATCTGTGCTCAACCCTCGGGTAGCTTGGCACAGAGCAGTGAGGCTTAACTTCCAGGCAATGTGTAAAGCATTTATGCAACACAACTAATAGTAATAAAGCGAGAACAAGACACAAAAATCCCACACCAAATTGAATACATTTTAATTAATAAATCCGGACCAAAATGACAAAAATCCAATTAGTTGAACCGGAAGTATGCAAGTTCAATAGTGCCAAAAAGCACAAAACGCCAACTGTGATTATCTGGTCGCACCGGACTGGGATAAAGTAACAAGTTCATGCCGACCACAATGGAGCGTGGAATGGCTACTGGTACCCAGTTAGGCCTGCTGAACAAGAGAACCTTAAATCATGGCTGCAGAGAGATGTGGAGTCCTGTGTCAAGGATGTGTCTCGCAGCATAGGCAATGCGAGGTCCGGGTGAGGAGATGTGTTGCGCAGAGGCAGTTCCGGTGAGCTGCAACGTGCGAGGGGATGTCCATGCGTGTAGATGCATTGTGCAGCGGCGGTTCCGGTGGGCTTCATTGGCCAAGGTGATGACCTTGTGTGGAGAAGCGTCTGCTCCGATGGAAGGTCCCTGTGTCGGGGAAGTCCGCGGAGTAGGCAATGCGCCGGTTCCAAGGGTGATGCGTCGAGCAGCAAAGGCGATGCACCGGTTGTACAGGAGAAGCACTACAGAGGAGATCTGTTGATTCTGCTGGATCCAAAGACGGACTGGGAGAGCACCTTCAGGCCCACTTCCAAGTATCCAGGACTGGTGCTGCACCATATGGGAGGGCAGTACTCATAGATGGCAGAGTCCAGGTGCGGGGTTCAAGGTTGTTGGAAGCTTGTTATATTCCGGAGGCTTCTGATCAGGAGGCCAGCTACCTAGCCCTTGGGGTCACTCTGGGGTCCTGTTTCTGAGCTGCACATCCAGTTCTTCTCACACCCAGGCAAGAGGGTAGAAGATCATCAGGACAGTAGTCCTTCAGAGCACCAGTCCAGCAGAGTGGCAGTCCTTCCAGGCAGAGTCTTCCACAGGTCCAGAAGCGTACTGAAGAGTTGGATCTAAGGGTGCAATATTTATACCTGGTGCCCACTTTGAAATGGAGGAAGCTTCTAGAGGTTTCTACCCCCTGAGGTGTCAGGCATCCCCTTCCTCTCTGTACTGGCCCAGTTTGTCTGGGGTTACAAAAGACCTGTGACAACCCCTTTGTAAGAGTGCTCAGCCAGAGCCTTTGTGATGTTCAAGTGTGGTCAGTAACGGCTCCTCCCTCTCGCTAACTCAGAGTGGCCCATCCAGGCAACTCATAACTTCCCTTTGTCTCACTGAGCAATGTTCAAAGACCACCTGCAAGATACACCTAGTCATGTGGCCCAGGATCAGACTGCAGGCACCAAATGGTTAGGACAGGAAAATACCAACGTTCTATAAGTGGCATTTTCAGAATTGTGACAAAAAAACTGACTTTACCATTAAAGAGGGCTGTTAATTACAATTCTTTAGACACCAAACTTGATGTGTCTTTCTGCTCCAAAATGGAAGTTATAGCTTATTAAATGTTTTAAGGTAACTTCAATGATATCCTACGGTAGAGGTAGGCCATGCAATGGTAAAAAACTAATTTAAGAGTTTTTCACTACCAGGACATTTAAAACTTAAAAGTAAATGTCCTAACTTTTAAATACACTGCACCCTGCTCTGTGGGCTATTAAGGCCTACCCTAGGGGTGCCTTATATGTATTAAAAATGAAGGTTTGAGCCTGGCAAAAAGTTTATTGCGCCAGGTCAAAATGGCAGTTTAAAACTGCACACAAAGGCTGCAATGGAAGGCCTGAGAAATGTCTGCATTGCTACCTAAGTGGGTGGCACAATAATTGTTGCAGGCCTACTGGCAGCATTTAATTGACAGGTTTGGGCACATGTAATGCCACTTTACTAGGGACATACAAGTAAATTAAATAGGCTAATTGGGTGTAAGCCAATTCTACCATGTTTTGAAGGAGAAGGCACAAGCACTTTAGCACAGGTTAGCAGTGGTAAAGTGCACAAAGTGCTAAAACGAGCAAAGACGGAGTCAGCAAAATGGGAGGATTCAAGGCAAAAAGTTAGGGGATGACCCTGCAAAAAGGTCCAACAGGTAGCATTACGGGATAGTTTGTGTTTTAAAGGTTCAGGGATGGAAAGCGTTCATAGATTATTAGTGTGAAGTTATATAAATTAAAGAATGCATTTAATAAAAACAACTTTTTTGAAATATAATAGATAAGATTGAAAGATAGGACATTACCTCAACAATTTCAACTCGACTTCAATGTAGTCAACAATTAAAAAGACATTTATTACAAACAACCACTTTTAACAGATGGCAATGCATTGATAATATTCAATGCACTGATTTAAAGCACATGTGTTAAAGAAATAAACTCTTTTTAATCTGAAACAGTCTTTAGAATACTTTCCAAAACGTCCCATGTATCATTAATAGCCAAAGGATGTGGGGCACAAAGTGGTGGTGTGGGAGGCTAGGAGGACTGCAGCTGGGCACGAGCCCCACCTCTAATCAAGCCACTACTTAGGACAGAGAGCTTGCTGCCCAGGTATACTGACTATAGGTTGTAGAGTGACTTGATTGTAATGCAAAGCTATGTTAAGTTAGCTTGGGCCACGATGGGCAGCCAGCCACTTGAGAAGATGAAATAACAGGGAGATGCATCTCATTTCTAAATGCGTGTAAACAGTACAACAGCGGTATTTCATACTGGCTATATAAAGTTGGTGACAGATTAGTTGATCCTAAAAAAGAAAGATGGAGTAATCAAGCTAAGAGAGGATGAAAGCTTGTGCGGAAGTTGTAGTACGCTCTTTGCAAAGCAGGAGTACACTTTGTATACAAGCCTGTGGAGGCACAAAATGGTGTCTAATTTGCTCTCTGTGAGGACAGAAGAATGGGAACAGTCAACTGTTACTCCTAGGAATTTCAATTAAGGGATGTTTGCAGGTACTGTGCTTCTAGACTGTCATAAGTAGTACTCAATTCACATGCATGAAACTAACAAGACACTAAGAAGAGTATACAACTCCCAGACAAGCTATTTTTTCAGCAGTCTTGGAGTCGAATAGATGTACAAAATGCACTCTGACAGAGAATAATGATCAATCAGGACCAAGTTTGCCATCTACATGACCAAAGTCGCCAACTTGATGAAGACAAACTGCCTCAAGCTGAACAGAGACAAGACAAAAGTTGTGATTTTCGGAAACAGCTCTGCATCATGGGACTCCACCTGGTGGCCAATTTAACTCGGTCCTACATCCACCTCCACCACCCACGCCAAGAACCTCAGGATTGTCATCGACACGTAACTCAACATGACCATCCAAGTTAACACTGTTACAGCCTCCTGCTTCCGAAGCCTGAAGATGCTAAGTAGGATCTTCAAATAGCTAACCACCAGCATCCACAAAACAGTCACATGTCCTTATCACAGGACTATGGAGCACCCTGTATGCTGGAATCAGCAAGCAACTCCGGTGACTCCAAATCATACAGAATTCAGCAGCCAGAATCACACTCAATTTATTACCCTGCACCCACACCACACCACAGCAAGCGTGCTCTAATGGCTTCTGATACACAAACAAGCCCAGTTCAAACACCTTCAAAGCCCTACATAACAGAGGCCCAGCCTACCTCAACAACCAAATCTCCACGAATACATAGAACTAGAGATGAAGGTAAGGCCTTCTTATACATCGCTCCTAAAGCCTAGAACGACCTGCCATTCATCAGAGACACTCCTGAATTCCGCAAAAAGCTGAAGATGTTATCCAGCTCTAGGCAGGGCCAGGCCCGCCCCCGTTTCAGCACCAGGATACCCTCCCTGGTGACAGCTTGCAATACAGATGCTCATAACATCAATCATGGATTGGCCTACAGCCATCCAATCTGTAGGCTGCATAGAGTCCCAGAACATACAGGTCACATCTGTGGCTCCCTGCAACACATGCTGTGCATTTTCTAGAACAATTTAGGAGTTCTGCAATGGCACACTGCAATAAATGCATCAAACTTTATTGATATGACAAAGTGCATGGCCTAAGGTGGTGTACTCGTCCTTTCTGACTTCAAGACATGCAGCAGGCTTCTCTTGGAACAAATAACAGTTAAGAACACATTTGGTAAATAATAGTATACCCCCAAACACCATATTTATACAACGGTCACAAACACATTGTGTTCTCAAACACTTTTTCTTTACCATTTCCTTTTTTTCTTAATATATTTTATTTTATTATTATACATTTCATTACAATTATACAGATGGAAAAACACCTCGTTTGACCCCAAATAACCCCCCCAACCCACCCCCTACACAATTAATCAATATCACATAAAATGACCTTAATACAAATTGTCATCTGGGGAGAAGCAGCACAAGAGGGGGATAAAAATGAGAAATCCATACTCTCCTTAACAGAATATCTGTAAACAGAATCCTACGCAATTTAAAGGTGCACAGTGCATATCGTATGTATTTCACAACATAATCTTTAGCCCACAAGCCATCTCAGCCCCCTGATTTCATCCAATCTAGGAGCGGGACCCACCTCAGCAGGCCTTTTTTCTTACTCCGGGCCCCATTCTTAGAATAGATTGTTTTTTTCAAGATTACATACTGCGAGAACCCGGGCTAGCCATTGCAGAAAAACGGGTGGGTTAATGTCCAACCAGGCTGACGCAATACACAATCGAAAAATAGTCATAGAAATAAATAAATGCGCTCTACCTCTGACACAGTTTCCCCCCTCTGATATTCCCAGCAGATTCACAGCAGGTGTCAAAGATATTCTCATATTTAATTTCTCATTAAAAAAAATCAGTAATTTCTTCCTTAATAGTCGCTAATGCACTACAAGTAGCAAATATATGTACATTATCGGCACCCCTTAGTTGACATCTGGGGCATCGTGATCCCTTACCATCCCCCCATTTAATAATTCTACTGGGAGTATAATAAAGATTAAAACACGTTTTGTTGTATTGCACTTGCAACTTCGAGGATAGTAAACAGGTTTGTGCCAGAGAAAAGGATTCAAGGAAACCCGTTTCCCATATGGGCAATTTCTCCTGCCACTTCTGAGAGTATTTATCTTGATCATCTTTCATAAGTTTGTTAAGAAGGGTATAAATAACCCCAATGGGGCACTTACGCCGGCTAACCAACAGGTCCACCAAGTCACACCTTTAGAACCCAGCTGGTCCTCCTCCCTTACAGGTTTAAAAGTCCCTTACCTGAAGGTACTTAAGGAAATCTTTTTGATTAATATCAAAGACATTCTTGAGTTCAAAAAATGAAATAACCCCTGTAGGGGTGAAAAAGAGACCGACCCTGTTTAAACCAGCCTTAACCCAACGTAAGATATATTGGTCAGCAAAAATCCCTGGTAAACTCACATTGTTGCCTATTGGGGTATAATAATGTAGTCGCCCTATCCCCAGTAACTTATGGACGGCTGACCACACTTTAAAAGCGTTCTGTAAGGTCTTAAAACGTACTCTCTTGAAATAATTAAATTCAATTTGTCTCCAAAGGCCTTCCCATGCTTCGTCGCCTATCAATATCTCGAAAGGGGAGGGGATATAATCAAACCCGGCTTGGACCAAAGGTTTTTCTTGCAATAATACCAAACAGTTCTGAAGCATAGTGGCAAAATAATATAGTTTTAGATTTGGTAGCCCCCACCCCCTCTGTCCTTAGGAAGTGTCAAAAATGTTAGGGCCCTTCTAGGTGTAGAATACTCCCAAACAATTCGCGATATCAGCTCTTCCAACCCCTTAAACCATATGTTTTCAATCTCTAAAGGGATTGCACAGAAAAAATAAAGAATTTTGTGGAAAAAAAATAATTTTAATTACATTACACCTCCCTGCTAAGGATAAGTGCAGATTGTTCAGTCTGCACAAGTCCCTCTTTGATTTTTCAATAAAGAGGTCAAGGTTTTCTTTAACAATGGCTTCTACATCAGAAATGATAGTTATTCCTAGGTATACTGCGCCTGTTACCACACGCCCATCCTGTCCTTTATTGACAATAATTGCTGTTTTTTGCTCATTTAAGAAGTAGCCAGAGATTAACCCAAAACAAGTTGCCTCTATCTCTATCAGGGCAGTCACTGGATCTGGTGTCAGTAGCGCTATGTCATCTGCATAAGCAAGGGTTTTAGTATCCCATCCTCTGAGGGACATAGGAGGGATATAGATATTTTGCTCGAGCCTACGTATGAATGGGTCTATATACAATACAAACAAAAGCCGAGAGGGACACCCCTGCCTGGCCCCCCGAGAGATCTTAAAGGATTTAGAAAGCTCTCCTGCAATGAACACTCTAGCTTCTGGGTTATAATATAATGCCTTAACTGCTTGCATAAATTCTGGCCCAATATTTGCCCTCTTCATTACTGTCCACAGAAATTGCCAGGAGACCCCATCAAAGGCTTTCTCCGCATCCAGTACTGCCTCACTAATAATTGGAGATAGGCGAGAGGCCAGAATTTTCGAATATAATTTGGAGTCCCCATTGATCAGAGTGATCGGTCTGTAGGAGCCAAGTTCCGATACCGGTTTATTTATCTTGGGAAAGACAACTATCTTTGCATGCAACCAAGAGCGAGCAGGACTAGCTACTTTAAATATTTGCGCAAACAGCATGGTTAGACAGTCTTGTAACTCTGGCGGAAATGCCCTATAAAATTCAATCAGTATGCCATCGGTGCCGGCAGCTTTGCCTATGGAGAGACTAGAAACTGCAGCTAAGTTTTCTTCCCACATGGGGGGCTCCCTCCAGGCCCTCCTGGTCTTCTTCACTGAATCTAATACACGGGACAGAGTCCAAATAACTGCATGTGGCTACATCCTCATCCTTAATGGTTTCCGAATACAAGGATTGATTGTATGTTTTGAATGCCATCCTTATTCCTACAGGATCAGAAACTATGCCCCTAACAGGATCTCTTATTTCTCGCACTTCTGCCTCACCCTGGTGGCTAAATCATGTCCAATTTGCTCACTGCATTCATCTCCCTCCACACCATGTACTTATCTGCTACTTTTGTTGCCGTAATCTCATTAATCGCGCCTTTCGCTAGAGCTACCCCTATTTGCGCCTCTCGAGTATAATTCTTCTGTTGTGTAGCGGTTATTAACTTCTATTCTTCGTTGGCCAATATGGCACAAAAATCCTGCATTCTTTGCTTTTCTTATTTCCCCCTACTTAGAGTGAACTGTAGGGTCTCACCCTGAATTCCCGCCTTCAAAGTGTCCCACACTACATCCAATGGGGCGCTCCCCAAATTCTCCCTGAGGAATGTCGGTATCCATTCCCTCATATGGAGCAGATATTCTTTGTTAATTAACAGAGCTCGCTCAAAGCTCCAATGGGTTCCCTTCCTAACAAAACCCCCATTCTTTATTTCTAGCAATAGGGGGTTATGGTCAGACATGACACGGGGATAGATTTCAATATTGCATTCCTGCACAAAAGAATGGGAGATGGAAATAAAATCTAAATCGAGCATGCAACTGATGTGGCGCAGGTGTATCCCTGCTCCTTAGGCCTCTTTAACTGACCGATATCTGTCAACCCATGATCTTTGCAAAGCCCTCTAAGGGATTGAAATACCTTAGGTTTCCTTCCACAGTACTTGTAATGCTCCTCACATGACCAACTCGCTGGCAGATTAATATTCAAGTCCCCACAAAAATCTTATAGGTAACGGCCCCAATGCTAATTCGTTGGAAAGCCAGTCGAATAATCCAGGATCATCAGATATGAACCCATAAGCAGAACACATGGTAAATTTTCTCACAGAAGAGTGAAATTCTGCATTAACCCACCTCCCATACCTGTCTGCCCACACTTGTATAAAAAACCCTAATGCGCTTCGAGCTAAGATTGCCACCCCACAAGTACGTGTCCCTTGCGAAGTCCTACCAACCAATTTATACCCAAGCGTATCTAGCAATGACACTTGAGACACTTCAATATGCATCTCCTGGAGACAAATATTATCAGCCTCTAGTGCTTGTAGCTAAAGAGCACTCTGGACCTCTTCTTATCATTAAGCCTGCAAATATTCACAATTGCAGTTCGCAACTTACTCATTTCCTCCCTGATTTTGGATCCATCATCCAGTCACCAATCATTCTCTCTAACCACCTGTCGTCCAATAAATTCAATCCTCCCCTCTTCTTAACACATCTCTGTGGTATTTCTATAATTGTGTAGCACAACCCCATCCCTCATCCTCCCTTCGCCCCCCAACCAACCCACCCTCTGAACCACCCTCCACACAGAGACCCACCCCACCACCATATGAGCAATCAGGCAGCATGCCTGAGTGATGACACCAGA
>CAWUFW010024874.1:0-53450 GCA_963921515.1 Calotriton arnoldi | reverse complement strand
GGTTTAGGGTAGTGCAGTGGTGTTTGTGTAGTGTGGGAGGTCATGCTGGGGGTAGATTTAGGGTTTAGTGTAATGCAGTGGTGTTTAGGTAGTGTAGGGAGTCGTGCTGGGGGTAGTGTTTTAGGGTTTAGGGTAGTCCAGTGGTGTTTGTGTAGTGTAGGGAGTCGTGCTGGGGGTAGTGTTTTAGGGTTTAGGGTAGTGCAGTGGTGTTTGGGTAGTGTAGGGGTCGTGCTGGGGTAGTGTTTTAGGGTTTAGGGTAGTGCAGTGGTGTTTGTGTAGTGTAGGGGGTCATGCTGGGGGTAGTGTTTTAGGGTAGTGCAATGGTGTTTTGTGTAGTGTAGGGGGTAGTGTTTTAGGGTTTAGGGTAGTGCAGTGGTGTTTGTGTACTGTAGGGGGTCGTGCTGGGTTCTAGTGTTTTAGGGTTTAGGGTAGTGCAGTGGTATTTGTGTAGTGTAGGGGGTAGATTTAGGGTTTAGGGTAGTGCAGTGGTGTTTGGGTAGTGTAGGGGGTCGTGCTGGGGGTAGTGTTTTTGAGTTTAGGGTAGTGCAGTTGTGTTTGGGTAGTGAAGGGGGTCGTGCTGGGGGTAGTGTTTTTGGGTTTAGGGTAGTGCAGTGGTGTTTGGGTAGTGTAGGGGTCAACCAACATGAATTTGTCCTTGTGTGATGTAACCAATGCTCATGTAAAGCAATCCAATACCTGACCAGTCTGCACTATATAAAACTGCAAAAAAACAAAAAATAAATGTGTTTTGCACACTTCTGTCATTGGGCTATACGTGGGCTACCTCTGGGTGATATTTGTGCTACATTTGGGCTCTTTTTTCTCTGGTGGCCATCTTGGGAGACTTATTTGTTATGAAGTTTCCTAATTTCCTCATTTACTACAGTCTCCTCAGTAGGAAATGCTTTCAGTTTTTACTTTGATTCCATCAAGAAGGCATTCAGATGTGTCACACATTTGCCATAAATTCAGAATGTTAGCACTCTAGTTGTTCATTAGATCACTGCAGTAAAGCTACTGCTCACCAAGGAGTTAACTGGAAGTCTACTGCTGGTATTGAAAGTGATTGTTTCAGTCTGCATGTCAGAATTTTCTAATGAAATAGAAGAGGATTTGAGATCTCACTTAAAACATGCCCTAAATTTTCTTTTTGCAGCACTAACCATAATTTCTATGGCAAAATGAACCCCCTCATTTTGTTCCTTTTTAAATTAAATGTTTTAAGTGTTACCAGTTTATTCCAATCAAGATGGCTTCAGGTGTGCCATACTCTTGTCATAAGTAAGGCTGTTAGCACTCTAGTTGTTCTTTAGAACACTCTGGGAAGCTGCAGTAGAACACAAAGGCATCAACTGACAGGCTGCTCCTGTTGAAATATAACAGGAAGATATTTGAGATCTCACTTAAAACATGTCCTAATTTTTCTTTCTACAGCACTAACCATAATTTCTATGGCAAAATGAACCCCCTCATTTTGTTCCTTTTTAAATTAAATGTTTTAAGTGTTACCAGTTTATTCCAATCAAGATGGCTTCAGGTGTGCCATACTTTTGTCATAAGTAAGACTGTTAGCGCTCTAGTTGTTCTTTAGAACACTCTGGGAAGCTGCAGTAGAACACAAAGGCATCAACTGACAGGCTGCTCCTGTTGAAATATAACAGGAAGATATTTGAGATCACACTTGAAACATGTCCTAATTTTTCTTTCTACAGCACTAACCATAATTTCTATGACAAAATGAACCCGATCATTTTGTTCCTTTTTAAATTAAATGTTTTAAGTGTTACCAGTTTATTCCAATCAAGATGGCTTCAGGTGTGCCATACTTTTGTCATAAGTAAGGCTGTTAGCGCTCTAGTTGTTCTTTAGAACACTCTGGGAAGCTGCAGTAGAACACAAAGGCATCAACTGACAGTCTCTGCCATTGCTGGATGTACATGTTTTACTGAGAATGTCAGACTTCATTCTCACATGACTGAGAAAGATAATGTGAATTTACAGAAAATATGCTCTCATTTTAGCTTCTGGAGCACCTTCCAAAACTGTATGGGACAAGCATGTGAAAATAGTTTTCTCTCAAACATGATTCATGATATCCCAGCAGAAGGTTTTGCACAGGGTAAAATCACCTTAGAACACACCACAATTCCTGAAATTAGTATGGTACCATCAACAAATGAATTCTAATGTAACTAAAGTCTGTTATCACCCTTTATAGTTCTCCTTTTGGTAACCCTCAAAATCTTCGATTCACTACAATGCGTTTTAATGGGGTACTATAATTTATATTGGTCCCAAGATGGCTGCCAGCAATTCCAGGATGAAGTGCTGACAGCCAATCAGATATCACGATGACATGTGCGGTTAGGCTCCGCCCAGATATATATGTGTTTTTACTTTTGATTTTCTCAGCAACTACTGAATGGATTTACACCATTTAACAAAAGGGTTCTTTCTGAACCAAGAACTATCTCTTTGCCAAATTTGGTGTAATTCCGTTCAGCAGTTCGGGCTGTAGCCTTGCATAAAGTTTCCTATGGGAAATTGATTTTTGACTCTTATTTTTTAATGTCTCCGCAACTAGTGAACGGATTTACACCATTTAACAAAAGGGTTCTTTCTGAACCAAGAACTACCTCTTTGCCAAATTTTGTGTAATTCCGTTCAGCAGTTCGGGCTGTAGCTGTGGCTAAAGTTTCCTATGGGAAAATGAATGGGGAAAACATGTTTTGGGACCCCCTTTATTCTCGGCCCCGCTTGACGAATCACCCCGAAACTTTCAGGGTAGGAGCGGACCGGAGCGGGCCATAAAGTTTGAAAATTTCGCGAAGATTCGTCAACCGACGCAAGAGTTATTTCAAATAGAATGTTGCGGATTTCCTATGGAAAATAGGTCCTAACTATAACTATCTACTGGCGACCGCCAGTAGATAATATATTCAGGAGATGTTACCTCAGCTTATTGAAACTCCTCCTAGACTTCCCAGAATAAAAATGCTGGTACACAGGTTAAATATATGGAGGCAAATAATAAATGGAGGCAAGTAAATACTGTGACTTAATGTAGAGGAGAAGAAGGTTAATCATGTAGTAGTGCAAGGATGGTACCCAATTAGAAAGGGACATAAATTGAATTAAATAACAATGCCCTATTACAGTTAACCCTTGTGTGAGGCCATAGTGTAGGTGGATCCTTAGAGACTGAGGTATAGTTTCTATGCTGGTGTGATAAAAATACACAGTACGGAGGGAGCAGATTTACTGATAGTTGGAACTAGATATTAACGATTCAGAGCATTCCATGGGATATCATCATTGAGTCCCACTTCATGGCTACGCAGGCGATACACCCATTTTTGTTCCCTCAAGAGTAGGGCTCTAGTCTTGTCCCCTGTAGAGCTGTCAACTCTCAGTTTCTCTATGACAGTCCATGTTAGCTCTTCAACAGTATGATGTTTTTCCAAATAGTGTGCCGTCAGTTTAGTGTTAGACCTCATACACCTTATGGTACTACGGTGTTCCATGATGCGTGTTTTAACCCTGCGGTTAGTCATGCCTACATACCGCATCTGGCATGGACAGGTAATGAGGTAAATAACACCCTCCGAATTACAATTTGTCTGCGTCCTCTGTTCCCAGGGATAGGTAAGGCCCACATCAATGGATTTAGTATTGTTCGTGAGGTGGCAAACATTACAGCTTCCACATCTCGAATGGCCTCGTACTCGAGGCAGTTGACCTGTAGTCAATGTTCTACTAGATGGCAAGAGAACAGGTCTGGTATGCACTAACATGTCTTTTAAATTGGCACTCCGCTTATAAGAGAATAGGGGTTTCTCAATCTTCAGTCCATTGGTATTGAGTATTCTCCAGTGTTTCAATATTACTCGTCTGATTTGGTGCGACGCCGTATTAAAGGTAGTAACGCACACTGGTTTGTCAATGTTGGGTCTGGTAGCTATCTCCAGGAGATTTTCTCTGTCAGTATTTGTGGCTCTTTTCCTAGCTTTCTTGATGGTACATTCCGGATACCCCCTTTGGGAGAGTTTTCTAGAGAGGACGGTAGCTTCCTCTTTAAAGCTGGATTTCTCTGTGCAATTCCGTCTCAGACGAAAAAATTGGCCCACTGGCAGGTTTTCTCTGAGAGATTTCGGATGGAAACTAGCAAAAGAGAGTAAGGCATTCTTATCGGTAGGTTTATGGTAGACTTTCGTATGTAGTTTTCCTCCCTTGGGTATAATCATAAGATCCAGGAAAGGTAATCCTGTCTTAGTGACCGTAGATGTAAAGTGAAGTAAGGGGTTTCTGTGATTCAACCAATCAAGGAAGAGGGTTACTGATGGTTCATCACCCTTCCATATAAGAAGCACATCATCGATGTAACGGCGCCATACTTTAATGTTCTCTCTCCATGGGCAAGCCAGGTCATAGATCACTGTTTTCTCAAAGGCACCCACATACAGACCCGCCAGGCTCGGGGCGAAGGTACTGCCCATCGAAGTCCCGTGGGTCTGTAGATAGATGGTGCCCTCGAACTCAAAGTAATTCTTGGTTAGTGCTATCTCAGCTAGGTTCAATATAAAGGCCTGTGGTGTTTGATACTGCCAGTCTTCTGCAAACAAAATATCCTCCAGGACCCTGAGGGTCTCTCTCTGTGGTATGTTAGTGTATAGTGCCTCTATATCAAGACCTACAAGGAATTCACTGAGAGGGTCGAAGTCCAGATCTTTCAGATGATTCAAAATGTCCAAGGTATCCCGCAGATATGCTGGCAGCTTCTGGACCAGAGGTTTAAGAAAGAAGTCGCAAAATTGCGACAGCGGCTCCAATAGGGATCCGATACCCGACACAATAGGCCTCCCCGGTGGCGGTCGGGTAGGTTTATGTATTTTGGGCAGAATATAAAAATACGGTGTTCTCGGTTGGTTCTTAATAAGATATTCTGCCTCATGTTTGGAAATCCAATTATTCACTGCACCTTCCTCCACCAGGGTGGCAATTTCTTTGGTAATGTCAGGCGTAGGATCTCCTCCTAGCCTTTGGTAGTTCCTGTCATCCGATAGTAAGCGTAGACATTCATTGTCATACGTGGTCTTATCCAAAACCACTATTGCTCCTCCCTTGTCCGCCGGTTTCAAAATAATGGTCAGATTGTTCTGAAGTTCCTTCATAGCCGCCTTCTCAAAGTTAGTCATATTAGAGAAGGAGCGTCCATCCTGTGTCCGTAAGTTCTCCAAGTCGTGGACCACAGCTTGTTCAAAGGTGCCTATCTCCTGTGGGAGGTTAGCCAGCTGTGGTGTGAAGGTAGATTTAGGACGCAGGGTTGTATCTCCTGTTGCCAGATTCCTTTCTTCCTTGTCCTCAAAGAATACTCTGAGGCGGACACTTCTAAAGGTTGCCAGCTCTTGACGTAGCTGGAAATGGTCTAGATGGTTCGTAGGGACAAAACCCAGGCCTTTATTAAGGAGATCCTCCTGAGTCTTGGTAAGGGTCGTTGATGAAAGATTAACCACTAGAGATGTTCCCTGCTCGTTCCCGGTTGCATGCTCTGGGCCATGCTCCTGGTCACCCGTTGGTTCAATTCCTGGTCCTCCCAGGTGACCCTCTGTTGCCCTCTCTGTTTTCCCCTGCCCATGTTCCTGCCTCTCCCTGCCTCAACCATGACTCCGATTATTTGTTAGGACATATTAGAAATAAAGAAAGGTCTCGCAGTGTGGACTCAAGTTCAGGATATAATGATCTCACATACTATTTCTTGTTTTTATCCCCTTCCTGTAAAGATTGTGACTACAGGGGTCTCCCCTGCCCGCCGCCAGTTCTAATTTGACTTTAGGGTAAACTCGGTGAGTAAAGATACACACCGGACCCCTAGTGGGCAGCAGCATTGGTTGTGTGGACGTAAGCCTGATGATTTAAGATGCTGGAGAAATGTATATATACAATCATATATGTATATAATTATATAATACATTTTTAATTTTAGATATGATCATTGATTTTACAGTTTCTTTTAACCTCTTCTTTGGCACACGTAATAATAGATGGGACAGACACTATAGTCATTCCGTGTGGTATGAATGACACCCCGGTTTGTATTGTGGCTCTTATGAATTTTTCAACACAACATTGCGTTTATTTATAGGAGACTACTATTCCTGATTGGTTGTCTCCTTCTGTTTTTCTTACCGGTTCCTTAGTACTTACATGACCCATTGGAGAAAATTCCTCAACACGGAAGGAACTGACCTTTAATTATCTTCTTATCTCAATTGGAGGTGAGAGTGAGAGCACACTGGGAAAGGTAGAGTCCTGAGGAAGGCCGGCGTGACCCTACACGAGGGGCATACACTAACGGCTGAAACATGTTGACCACCTTGCAGTTAAGGAGGGGTGCTAGGAGCACATAGAATCTCCCAATCACCACCATCCTTTACACTTTTTAACTCTGGCCGGAAGATCCAGGAATAAAGTTTTAGGCACAGCGACACTTCCGAGCTAGTTTTAATTCACTTCACACTGCACCTTCACTACCGACGTTCCCAGTCACTGTAGAATCATTTTTGTGTCTCTTTTTGTGTGTTGTATTGTCTTCCCCCACCTTATTGCTCCACCCCATGCGTGGCTACGCTGGGGTGTTTTTGGTAGCAGCCCAATGATTAAGCATGTCACACATTTGTGTGAGTGAGGGCAGTTTTATCACATATTGCAGGTGCCATCACGCTACATATTTTATTACTCCCTACTCCTTCTGGTGCATCAAATGACAAAAACAGACCAACGAACAAAGAGGGCTAGCTGAAGGTCCCTAGACAGAAGTATTTTAAGCATATCATTTTATTAAAATCAAACGGTCTTGGCAAATGCCAGGCCTAAAATCATTAGTCCTGTGGTGTGCAAGCCATTACACCGCCACATGCGGGATTCTAGCACCAAAAATCACTAACGCAGTAGGCAGGTGTGCAAATACAAGACGCCAGGCCAACACAGGCCAAAGTCTAAGCAGCAGGAACCATCATGGTCACAGGCATGAACGCTCCACAAAGCAAGGACACGGGCAATCATATACCAGGACCTGGCAACCAAGAACCACTGAGTGTGTTGAGTGAGCCAAGAAATGACAGAGCTTGAAACTACCCGGAGGAAGGAGCACCGGATTTGCCCTCCTTAAGGGGTTGAACCCGTTTTGATGGTTCAGCAACAACAACTACTTTTTGGTGAATTCTTGTTTTTGTACCTCAAAATTTACCATGGTGCTGTTCTTACCTGTTACAGTTTTATGTGTCTCCATATAAACAGTTTATTACTTCTGTTCAGAACACTGAACGTGGAAAAGCCTAAAACCGGTGGGATAAGTTTAGTGTGAGCTGTTGGCAGAGAGAGAAGTTCGATATTCACCTGTGAGCAGAGGTAATGCCCGGATGACTGCTGGTCGGCAGCACAAGATGCTATATGTTCACAAGTAGGAAGGGTGAAAAGCTGGGTGTCTCTCTTGTGGGCAGGGTGGCAAGCTGCACGTACACTAGAGGGTAGCAAGCGAAGTGGGCAGTGTGAGAAATCAGGCACACAGTCATGAGCAGTCTGAAGCTGGATGCGCACTAGTGGGCAGTGCAAGAAGCTCGACCTGCACTGCTGAGAAGTGTGAGAAGATTCAGTAATGCTGGTGGGCAGCGGCAAAAGCTTAATCCGAGGGCCCACCGTGAGAACTTGATGAGCACAAGAGGGTAACATAAGAAACTTCCTTAGTGATTTTAATGTGGCACCTTTCACTAACACCAAGCGCAAGCCTTAAATCCACCCATTTGTCTGGACACTACTCTGTATGTAAGGCGAGCTACAGAATAAACTCACAGGTGATTGAGCAATCAACACAGGCACAGAAAGCACGACATAAAACACAGGGGTGCAGAGCTGACTAACGCTGAGCCATAAGGGGGAAACAAGACTGAGCAGGCAAGTGAGCCTGTCTCTGCCCGGCATGAGCTGTGTGCAAATGCCCACGGGCACGGGATATGAAACACCGTGTAGTGAAACCCAAGGTTTCTCCAGACAAAACATGGGCGATTGTCCACTGACCCCCCCACCCCTCCACCCCCCCTCCGACCCCCATAGTAAAGCCAGCAGGGCATGCACCCACCCCAACCTACCCGATCCTGTAGGGCGTTTCTGGAGGCATAGGTTTCACCACGCCGATGCTGTGAAACAACGGGAGGGAGGTGGTAACAAAGGGGATAATTAACAGCAGGGGAAGGAATGGCCGCATCAGCCTTAATGTAAAACTGCTACCTACTAAAGGCCGGGCAACCCAGGTAAAGCATAGCCAGAGGCTAAAGGGGCAGGTGGTAGCCCTGAGCTGGGCGATGACTACAGCTATGTGCATACAATAACAAGCACCTTGGGGCTGAGATTGATGCCAGTATTGGCGGGTGTGCACTGCTATACTGTGTCGAGTGGGGGATTCCCGCAATGCTGAAAAACTGGCAAAGTGGTTCTTTCCATGCAGGTCTGGGGTCGCTGGTGTAGGGAATGCTTGTAGGGCCGGCATGGGGCTGTGTGCCACGCTAAAGCTGCCTGCAATCGCTCAACGCTACCTTTTTTAGGTGTCTTCAGCGGGCCTACTGCTGCCACTTCTCCGCTGGAACTCGGCCTCACGCAGTGGTGCTGAGCGATACCCCCACCCTCCTCTTCCTTGCCAGGCCTCTCACACGTTTGGCGATCTTATGCAGGCCGCTCTGCTATGCTTCTATCTTTCCGGCCGGTGTAGTCTTGTAGCTGGCACCAGGGTCGAATTGCTGGATGTTACGCTCGGTGGCAGGAGCGACACCTCGTCCCCCTGGTAATCGCCTTCCGTGTCTCCTACACTGCACTTCTCTCTGGGCTCACTCTGCGCCTGGCGGGCAGCCGGTCGCTTTGTGTGACCGCCGGCGAGGGCATCCCGGCCTTGGCTGCGCTCCCACTTCAGGCAGACGACTCCAGCTGCAGGCTGCAACTCCCCACCATCAAGACCTAGGCCTGATGCCTACAGGCCACCGGCCCGCAGCTACAGTACGGCGGCTGGGGGGGCGAGGGAAGGAACGCTCACCCACTGTCCCCCGGCTCTTCCGCAGCTTGCAATCCAGCCAGCAAGGAGGACGCCCCTGCCTCAACGTCCACACTGCTCAAGGGTTCCACAGATGGACGCCACTCCCCGCAGCGGCTCCGGCGATCAGGAGCTACCGCAGGCTCCTCCTGCTGCCATTTTCTCTTGGCCCTGCACCTTCAAGCTTCCGCTGCTCAGCTCTCGTATGATACACACATTTTTACTGATCATACAATGTGTATATGGATGTACACAGAGCATGAGCTAAGACATTCTGTTAACGGAAAACGTGTACATGTTCGGTGTGAACGTTGAAGAAACCCAGGTTCTTCATACCACCACCACCACGAACGCTGCTGCACTCGCAGGCCCCGCCCACAGCCAGGCGGACTCTGCCTGACTTCCGGGTCGCAGCGGGCAGCGCGGCGGCTCAGCTCATCCCAGGTGTTCTCGGCGGCGGCCTCATGCAGGGGGGCACGAACCGGGGGGGTGGGCTCCCGCTTCGGTTTTTAAAAGTATAAATAGGCGGGTTCGGCACCCGCCTATTAAATAAGCCAAAAACGCGGCTCTTTGTGGGGAGACTGGATGTATTTTCTCGCGAGGCACAAGATGGCTGCCAACAGTTCCTGGTTGGAACTGTTGGCAGCCAATTAGAGCCAAGCTCGTGCTCGGGGGTTAGGCTCCGCCCACATATATAAAGGTTTTTTCCTTTAATATCTCAAAAACTACTGAACGGATTTACACCATTTAAAATAAAGGATGCTTTCTGAAGCAAGCACTACCATTTTGCCAAATTTGGTGAAATTCCGTTCAGCAGTTCCAGCTGTAGCCGTGTCTAAAGTTTCCTAAGGGAAACGCATTTTTCGACCACTTTTTTTTAAATTTCTCAGGAACTGCTAACGGATTTACACCATTTAACAAAAAGGTCTCTTTCTGAACCAAGGGCTACCTTTTTGCCAAATTTGGTGTAATTCCGTTCAGCAGTTCGGGCTGTAGCCGTGTCTAAAGTTTCCTATATATATTCACTGAAAAAACCATAGGTTTCAGACACGTTATAGTTAGAAATTAGCATTTAAAAACCTTTGAAATTCACTGAAAAAAACATAGGTTTCAGGCACGTTATAGTTAGAAATTAGCATTTAAAAACCTTAGAAATTCACTGAAAAACCATAGGTTTTAGGGACAGTTATAGTTAGTTGGACATTTCACTCGTACAAAACCCGTGAAATTCCCCGTTACAGTTAGTTCAGCTAACTATAACTTGCGCCCCGCAATGCACTGCTGATGACGTCACATATTACATCACTCATGACATGGTCAGTGACATCACTGATGACATCACTGATGACATCTCAAATGACATCACTGATGACATCATCCAGTGACTATGTGTTTTTGTAAAGTTTAAATATGTTTAATATATATAGGGAAAGGCGTATTGAAGAATGAGTGGGTGTATAAGTGTCTGAATGGATGATTTAGTAGGTGCGTGACTCACTCTATAAGTGAGTGATTAAACGTATCTTACGGAATGCATTGGTTAGTGACTAAACTGTGTGAATGTCTGTATCCGTCTGTCTGTTGGTGTGTAAGCGGCTGCATGGGTTTGCGAATAGCTACATGAGTGTCTACATGGGTTATTGATTGGTTGTCTGAGTATCTGTATGGGTGCCTGAGTGTTTGTGTGGGTTGGGTGTGTGTGACTCTGTGCATAGATGTGTGAGTGGGTGATTCCGTGGGTGCATGGTTTCAAGAGTGCATCTGTGATGGACTGTATGGTGGTGTGAGTGTGTGTATGGGTGTGTTAGTGAGTGAATGTATATCTCAGTGGTACATGAGTGAGTAACTACATATGTGAAAGGCAGTATATATGTGTGTTGGAGTATATAAATGGCTATAAGTGAGAGTGTGTGATTGTGAGAGTGGCTGTATGGATGAGTGTGTACTTGTATCAGTGATTGTATAAGAGCGTAAGAATGTGCTAGTATTTGTATGAGTAAGTGAGTTGGTGTCTGTATAACTGTATAGGTGAGTAAATGGCAGTGTGATTAATTATTAGCATGACTGACTAGGTGTGTGAGTACCTCTATGGATGAGTGGCGGTGTGTGAGCGTCTATATAGGTGTATGAGTGCATATGATAGCCCTGTACTGAGTGACCGTAAGTATGAGTGACTGTACGGGTGAGTGAGTGGATGTGTGTGTAGACCTAAGAATCAGTGAGTGTGTATGTAGTTATTGGTGTTGGAGTGTCTATGGTTTTGAGAATGGCAGTCTGGCATTTAGAGTGGGTGTATCAAAAGTTATATTAGGGTGTGAGAAGATGCATGAAATTATCACATGGATGATGTCATCAGTGATGTCATCAGTGATGTCATTTGAGATGTCATCAGTGATGTCATCAGTGATGTCACTGACCATGTCATGAGTGATGAAATATGTGAGGTCATCAGCAGTGCATTGCGGGGGCGCGAGTTATAGTTAGCTGAACTAACTATAACGGGGGAATTTCACGGGTTTTGTACGAGTGAAATGTCCAACTAACTATAACTGTCCCTAAAACATATGGTTTTTTCAGTGAATTTCTAAGGTTTTTTAAATGCTAATTTCTAACTATAACGTGCCTGAAACCTATGGTTTTTCAGTGAATTTCAAAGGTTTTTTAAATGCTAATTTCTAACTATAACGTGCCTGAAACCTATGGTTTTGTAAGTGAATTTCAAAGATTTTTAAATGCTAGTTTCTAACTATGCCTACAGAGGTAGGACATGTGAAGAAAGAAGAAAAACGCACAGAAAGAAGCAAAAGAAATGCAGAAAGAAGCAACAGAAGTCCACAAAGACGAAGAAAAGAGCAGGAAGAAGCAAGACATGTGCAGAAAGAACCAACAGAGGAGCAGAAAGAGGCCTTGTTGCAAAATCATCCTGTGCCCACAACTTTTTCATACGAGTACTGGTGGTAACTGACTCGGACTAACCAGGCCTAGAGCCAGTGCTATGCTAAAAGACACTTAGAATACAGTGAAAACATCTACATACACTAGGGAACACTATGCGTTGGGGTACCCCTGTGATTAGCATGAACTCCTCTGTAAGGCCCTAGTACATAATAGGGCAGGGGGATTAAAACTTCCTCTTAAAACACGCCCCGGGGCGCGTTTGCATAGTGGTGAAGGGAGGGGGTGCCTGATGTGACATGTGTGCAAACACGCCCTGTGGCGCGTTTTAATTTGGGGAATTAATTCCTCTTCAATCCTGAGGGTCCCTGGGGTCCAACTAGCCCACCACGTACCTCCAGTAAGCGCCACAGGGCTGCGTTGCAGAGAGGTGGCCCAGGCCACGCCCCTTTTTACACCACTCTGCAACGCAGCTCTGTGGCGCTGGTGGGCTAGTTGGACCCCAGGGACCCTCAGGATTGAAGAGGAATTTATCCCCCAACTTAAAACGCGCCACAGGGCGTGTTTGCACACATGTCACCTCAGGCCCCGCCCCCTCCCTTCACCACTGTGCAAACATGCCCTGTGGTGCGTTTTAAGTTGGGGGATTAAGTCCCTTGAATCCTGACGGTCCCTGGGGTCCAACTAGCCCACCAGGTACCTCCAGTAAGCAACACAGAGCTGCGTTGCAGAGAGGTGTAAAGCGGGCGTGGCCTGGACCACCTCTCTGCAACGCAGCCCTGTGGCGCTGACTGGAGGTACCTGGTGGGCTAGTTGGCCCCCAGGGACCCCCAGTATTGAAGGGAATTAATTCCCCATTTTTAAACGTGCCACGGGGCGCGTTTGCAGAGTGGTAAAGGAAGAGGGCGGGGCCTGCGGCACGATCGTTTTTTTTTGTGTGTTTTTTTTTAGAAGGGGGGTTGTGTGGCCCCCCTTCTTTTTTCCTATTTTTGGGCCCTGGGGACCCCATCCCCCAGGGCCTTAACCCTTCCTTTAAAAAAAAAAAGAAAAGTAAACGGGAAGGGGGCCGCGTGGCCCCCCTCCCGTGGCCGATTCCGACCCCGGGGACCCCATCCCCCGGGTCATGGCCACACTTTTTTTTATTTTTTTAAGGAGGGGGGCTGCGTGGCCCCCCTCCTCAGGCCTCCTTTTGACCCGGGGACCCCATCCCCCAAGGCAGGCCTTTTTTTGGGGGGGAGGGGGGCTGCGTGGCCCCCCTCCTGGGCCACTACTTGCCCCGGGGACCCCATCCCCTGGGGCCGGCCCTATCCGTTGGGGACCGTGGGGGGGTCCCCAATCCCCCCACGGTCCCGCCGGCTCCCCGCGTCCTGCGGGAGCCGGCATTGCTTTTCCACACGGGGAGCTGCTAACATGCAGCTCCCCGTATGGAAAAGCAATTTGCTTTGAATTTTGGAAGAGAGAGTTTGCTATGGCAGGACGGGAGCCTTACGGCAAACAGTAGTGTCCCGGGGGTGGGCACCCCAGGACACTGCAGGAGCCGGCCCTGGGGGGTGGTGGTCCCCAGGGCCATCACAGGCTCCAGGAGGGGGTCGCGCGGCCCCCTCCCAACATGTGCAAAGCCCCGGGAGGTGGTGGTCCCCGGGCTCTGGGGTCCGAAACGGACCCCCACTTTGAGACTCTTAGTGCCCCGGGAGGTGGCGGTCCCGGGCGTGTGGGGGCTCAAGCCCCCACACAGGTCATTTTTTTTTTTAAAAGCCCCGGGGGTGGCGGTCCTCGGGGCTGCGGGAGGGCCGAGTGCCCTCCCGCACCATTTTAAAATCAAAGCCCCAGGGGGTGGCGGTCCCTGGGGCTTGGGGGGCCTTAGAGGCCCCCCCAACATTATTAATAAACCCCCACATGCCCCCGGGACTTGGCCCACCCGGGGGCCAAATAACAACGAAGCCCGCGCTTCGTTTTTTTTTCTTTCACGGTGGGATCCGCGGATCCAGCGCGCAATCCGCCATTTAAAAAAAAAAAATGCTTTTTTTGGCCCCGGGGTCCTTGTGGGACCCCCTGAGCAGGCCTATGGGGTCAGGGTGTTTCTACCCTGCCCCCTTGTCTTGTTTTGCGCGTTAGTTTCACTGTTTTCTTGTGACTCGGTTCTACCGAGTCACAAGATGGCCGCCAACACTTCCTGGTTTGGAGTGGTGGCAGCCAATTAGCATACAGGTCGTGGTCGGGAGGATCCGCGGATCCTCCGTGCCTCTATATCGCTGGCTTTATTTTTGATTTTCTCCGCAACTACTGAATGGATTTACACCATTTTTGAAAAGGACGCTTTCTGTGCCAAGCAGTACCTTTTTGCCAAATTTGGTGTAATTCCGTCCAGTAGTTTCCTCTCTAGCCTTGCACAAAATTCCCTATGGGAAATTGATTTTTTGACTCTTATTTTTTTAATTTCTCAGCAACTACTGAACGGATTTACACCATTTAACAAAAAGGGCTCTCTCTGAACCAAGGGCTACCTTTTTGCAAAATTTTGTATAATTCCGTTCAGCAGTTCGGGCTGTAGCTTTGTCTAAAATTTCCTATGGGAAATAACATAGAGAAAACGCGTTTTGGGACCCCCCCTTTTTTCTCGGCCCCCGCTTGGCGAATCACCCCGAAACTTTCAGGATAGGAGCTGACCGGAGCGCCCCACAAAGTTTGAAAATTTCGCGAAGATTCGTCAACCGGCGCCAAAGTTATTCAGAAAAGAATGTTGTGAATTTCCTATGGAAAATAGGTCCTAACTATAACTATCTACTGGCGACCGCCAGTAGATAATATATCAAAACAAAAAGTCACTCCTTCCGGGAACTTGGAAACCCGAGGGGGGTGGCACGCGTGTCGGCAGAGTTACCGGCAAAAGTATAGCGTAGAAGTTCCAAATCAAGCGCGCTCTCAGTGACACCAGTGTTGAAAGGAAAGAAGATTTATTCCCTCATAAATCCACGACGCCTTTTGGCCGTCAAGCGGCCTTGGTCACATAAGTGAAAGCAATTACATGGAATACATTTATACAAATTAAGGTAAACAGTGCAAAAGGACTGCATCTCGACAAGCCTCAATGCTGCACAAAACTGTGTCGGCCATATTGGAGTGGAGATGTAAGCAGCAAAGAATGCAAGAAAATGACATAACCAAAGGACACCATGTATGTACAGCAATACAATGATTGTAGTTAAGTTCATGTTCTGGTAAAATACCATGGAAAAATTCATTTTCAGGATGATCGTAATAGCGCAGTCTGAATTGAATGCATTTCCCATGTGGGCAAATCAATAACCAATTAACCCCGTGTGGATACAACAATGCAGTGATTGCAGTAAAGTTCATGTTTTGATAAAATATCAAAGAAAATTCATTGTTCGGATTCAGAATAAACGCTGTTGCGGAGTCTGAGATAAATGCATTACCCAAGTGGGTAAATCAATAACTCCAAACATTGTGTCTATGCAGTGAGATATCAGAAATATACTGTCTCAGTCCAAAGCAATTGCAATTGCATTGTTGTATCCACACGGGGTTAATTGGTTATTGATTTGCCCACATGGGAAATGCATTCAATTCAGACTGTGCTATTACGATTGTAAGAAGGTAGTGCAAAGTAGAGCAAGCCATTGGGGGCTAATTTGAATGTGGAAGCACAACAGCATTCCAGATATAGGCCATCTACGGGAAGATGTGCAGGTTAAACTTCAGGCCCATACATGGATGAAAGACACTCAAGGGGAAACAATCTGCAAAAGCCAAATACAAGTAGTCTGGGACTAAAAAGTACAAATGAATGAGAATGTAAGATGACCTAAGGCCTGGCTCCAGAGCCTGCAAATTTCAAAAGAAAAATGATCTACTTATCATATTCCCAGAGACCCATCAGGCCATCAGCTTAGGTGAAATGGAACTGCTGGGACCCTGCTGCAGGGTGTTGTGTACAGTGACATACTGCCACCAAAGGGTGAAAAGTACTCTTCAAAAATGTATAATAAATACAAATGATTTGACTTATAATGAACCAATGTTTTTGATCTTGTGGTTTTCTTGGTGTGCTAGTATCCCATCCCTGTGCTGATGTCATTTGTGAAGTGGTCTAAGCAGACAGTAAGCAGATGTGAAAGCCCAGGGGCTACTGCCTGTCTTTCAACAGATGTATGTAAGGAAGAGGTTGATTTCATTTTGGATAATAATTGGCGGTGGGTGAAGGAGACTTGTATCAGCAGCCACAGTCATGTCCCATGCATCCACGATGCCGATGTCCAGATCCTGCAGCAGGGTGTTCAAGATTTGGTAATGAATGTAACCATTGAAGTCACTCATAGTTTCCAAATCGTCACTTTCAAAAGAAGTATTCTCAGTTTTGAGGACAACTTTAGTCTCTGGGCTTCTTAGAAGAAGTTGCTGTATGGCTCTGCGGATGTTGATCGCTCGTCGAATGAAGATGTGTAGAGGGAATGGTCTGAAATGTGCGCCAACTGTAAAAGCAATGACTGTATGTTTATTCCCTCCTATATGAGCAATTTGTTCAGGAAGAGTCTTGTCACCCGTCAATGCCAATGAATAAAAATCACGGAATATGAATGGAATCCCATGTTTCTGGAACCTGATTTGGATGTTTCTGTCAGTGTCCACATTTAGACGAGGTTTTTCCCAGTCATAGCCGTGGAGATCAAGATCCTTGAGATCTGAAATGTGAAAACAAGACATTCTTACTGTATAAATTCTGTAGATTAAAAGGCCTCCTGGGATGGGAAACAAGGTGTTAGACCATTAGAATGAAAAATACCTGAATGGATAAAACAAATTGTTACAATCTATAAACCATGTGGCATCAAAGGCCTTCTGAAAGGTCTGTTTATTAATAAGCAATATTAACTTTGTTTTATGTAGTGCTTCATAACATATTTATGCCTTTTATAGAAAAACTGTAAATAGTAGGTGGTATCATTGCTCAAGTAATGTTATTTTATTTATCAACCGACAAAGGAAGGAATGCTGAAACTTCTTTACCGGGATATTAAACTCTAAACTTATGGCATGCTGCATTTTGTCAGCAGCAATTGTTTAACTCACTCAGCTATCTTGCTGGATTGTGACATCATTATGCTCTCTGTTTTATGTTGTTGTGTAACTATACTCAACATATTTGTGTGATACGCTGAGGTTAATGAGTATAATACAGAGTAGAGGTCAGGAAATGCAGCCAGGAAGGAAGTGGCTTTCTTCACTGTATACATTTATATATGTCACACTGGGAAACATTCTAAAAGCAGCAATAATTAATTTCAAAAACATTAACTACCTGTTAAGTCCCACTGTAGCAACTATGAGATCAAAGGGAATAGTTCTGTAGCCCACCATCCTACACCCATCACACCATTTTGCCCTCTCAGAGCACTATCCACTGTAGACCATGTGAGAGATAAGCAATACCTACTTCATGTCCATGTGCCATCACCGGGCTATTCTCATCCATGACCGATGGCGAGAAGAGCTGTGTCCGATTCATATCCATTATCCAACACCACTGTCCACTCGTGCACCCACCAGACTATGATCTATCATGACCCTAGAAGAAAAGAGACATAGCTCTTTCATAGCCTCCTTCACATCAACGAACACGACCAAGCCATGTGCTCTTATGTCCATGCAAGAAAAGAGTTATGGCACTTCTATACCCTTTCATGTCAGTGTGGGAAAACAGAGTCATGACACCTCTATACTCTCTCATGTCAATGGGAGAAAAGTGTCATGACACCTCTAAAGCCTCTCATGTCCATGGGAGAAGAGTCATGGCACCTCTATACCCTCTCATGTTAGAAAAGAGTGATAATACCTCTGTGCCCTCTCATGTTCATGGGAGAAAAGAGTCATGACACCTCTATAGCCTCTCATGTCCATGGGAGAAGAGTCATGACACCTCTATACCCTCTGATGTTAGAAAAGAGTGATAATACCTCTATGCCCTTTTATGTTCATGGGAGAAAAGAGTCATGGCAACTCCATACCCTCTCATGTCCATAGGAGAACTGAGTCATGAGACCTCTATACCCTCTCATGTTAGAAAAGAGTGCTAATACCTCTATGTCCTCTCATGTTCATGTGAGTAAAGAGTCATGGCAACTCTATTCCCTCTCATGTCCATAGGCGAACAGTCATGAGACCTCTATACCCTGTCATGTTCATGGGAAAAAAGAGTCATGAGACCTCTATACCCTCTCATGTTCATGTTAGAAAAGAGTCATGATACCTCTATATTGTAGGACGCTGGCTCTCTATATAGTGCACTAAAATGAAGTACACTGTGCAGAGAGTCCCGTGGATCCCTTACTGGTGCACAGAGGTTAAAGTAGATAATGCTGATGCTCTTTTTGTGGTAGTGTGAGCGAGCAGTTAGGCTTATCAGAGGGTAGTGTCAAGCATTTGTTGTATTCACAGAGGCAATAAATGAGAGACACACTCAAGGATAAATCTGAGACCAATTTATAAAAAATAGCATTGATTTTTATGTATATTTTAAGACCAAGAACTTCGATCTATAGTAAGTACTTTAATTCCTTACGATTTTTAAGAGTTCTTAAAATATATCATTTTTGTGCGTCATTACGCACCATTGAAGTCAATAGAGAAAAGCAGAAAAATGCATAGAAAATCAGGCAATACTTTCACGAAGTTCACCTTCTTGTTTCAGGTCGACAGTGGGGCCAGGTCCAGAGTTCCAGCATCAGAAGTTCGGGAGTGTCCTGGATTTGGCTAGGAGCAGGATGCTGAAGGTGCTGGTAGCTGGTGCGCTATGACAGAGGGGGCCCCTGGAAAGACACTGCACAGGAGGACTTAGAGGTAAATCTGGTGGGTCCCTCTGGAGGGAGGAGGTCACAAGGGTTGCAGGACCATGGGGGCATGGCTAGTTCATCGTTACCGGGGCCAGTGGGGACGGTTGTAGAGCAGATATGTCAGACGGGCATGGTGCGTAGAAAAGTCCTCGCGGTCAGGAGTTGGCAACTTGGAGAGGCGATTTTAGGACAGCTGGGCCACTCAGGATGTGGGTTTCAGGGGTCCTCATGTCCCTTGATGGGTGCTAATTTCTGGTATCGATGGAATCTGACAAGGAATCTTCATCTCACTGTTTGCTGTTGGGGGTCCAGTACCTCAGGTATTGATACAGTGCAGCTCTGGTAGGTCCTGGTGTCTCCAAACTTGGGAAGAGACAGATCTGTCCCTCTGGAGCTGGTGTACCTCTTTTTGGTGTGGGTAATGTGTCAAAGTCCTCGGGGAGCAGCACATCCACAAAGCAAACTCAGTGGGATTGGTGCCTGTGGTGTGCAGGGGAGTGATGCCTTCACTGCAAGGGAGATTCTTGGTGTTTTTGTGAAGGCTGGAGGAGTTCCAGGGTTCTTGGAGTCCTCACAGGTTCAGGGCGGCACGGCACACAATGACTGTCATAGTGCATTCCAGCCTGGAGGAGGTGTGAAGCAGGCATTGTTAATGGCCTCTGAGAGCAGGCTCTCACCCCATTCGGTTGGAAACATGTCTGGTGGTGGCAGATTGGCTATGACCAGTCAGAGACAACACTAGTGCTTGGTAGGTTTTCTAGGGACACTCTAAAGGGACTACTGTGTGCATTAATTAATAAATCCCACACTGGCATCAGTGAGGATTTATTAAGACAATATGTTTGGTACCAAACATCTTAAGGTACAGTGAAGCCATCATGGAGCTAGGAAATTCGTAATGATAAGTATCCAGCCCATGCAATCTGCCTGGCTTTCCTGTGTACTTACAATATCCAAGGATGGCTCAACATATTATAGGGTCCTATTTGCTCATGCAGATAGCACCACACATGGGAACCGTGCCTAAGGGATGTATGGTCTGCAGTAGGGGTGACTTACCTCTAGCTCATGCAGTGTGTGAGGGCAAGGCACACATGCCTGTGTGCCATTTCGACTCTTCGGATTTCTCTGTGCCAAGACATGCAGCATGTAATGGTAGTGTGCATACTCTTGGTGAGGGGTCCCTGGGTGGCACAATTTGTGTTGTAGCCCCAGTGGGCCCGCTTCAGTGCCCATGCCATCGGCACCAGGGGTACCATTTACTAGTGGCTTACAAGGGTGGCTGAAGTTATGCCAATCATGGTACAGTTTTGGGAAAGGGATCAGACACTGGGAAACTGGTTATCAGGGACCAGGGCACTTTTTTTTTTTTTTTTTTGCAGAGTTTTATATAGCGCGAACTTGACCCGAATCGGGTATCAGAGCGCTTTACATAGCACCAGTTACATTACATGAGGACACACATTCATTTTGGTTAGGCACGGGGAGATTAAGTGATTTGCCCAGAATCACAGGATGTTTAGCGTCATTGCCGAGACTCGAGCCCAGTTCCCCAGATTCCAGCTTGACCGCCCTAGCCGTTAGGCCAACTCCTCTCCCCAGTTTCAAATCACATCAGGCATCAAGCAAAAAGTGCGGGCTAACCATGTCAGAAAAGGCACTTTCATACATGATCCCCCAAACAAAAGAGGATGAAACCAACCTTTCCCTAGCAATCTTCATCGTCTAAGTGGAAGAACCTAGAAAGGCCATCTGCATTGGCATGGTCAGTCCCAGAACTGTGGTCTACTGTAAACTCTATTCCCTGTAGGGATATGGACCACATTAACAATTTGGGGTTTTCTCATTCCATCTGCATAAGCCATCTGCCAGGCCTGTGGTCAGTTTGTACAAGGAAGTGAGAACCAAATTGGTATGCTCTCAGCTTCTTCAGGGACCAAACCACAGCAAATGTTTCCCTCGCTATGGCACTCCAATGCTGCTCTCTGTGGAGAAGCCTCCTGCTTATGAGAGCAGCAGGTTGCTCATGGTCATCATCATTGGTCTGGTATAGGACTGCTCCTGTCTCATGTTCAGAGGCATCTGTCTGCACTATGAACTGCTTGGTGTAATATGAAGCTTTTAGAATGGGTGCAGAGAACATTTCTTCTTTCAGGGTATCAAAAGCCTTTTGACAGCTCATTGTCCAGTTAACCATTTTGGGCATTTTTTTAGAGGTCAATTTTGTGAGAGGAGCCACAATGGACCCATATCCATGCTCATGCCTCCTGACTTGGGTCTTGGTGGTTGGAGCTCCCCAATCCAGAATAGTCTGGGTTTTAGGCTGTAGTGGCTCACATATACAACCTTGCCCTGCCCTATCTGGCACTTATGTGCCTTAATAGTGAGGCCTGCATGCTGCAGAGTCTTCAGGACCTTTTGGAGGTGGATCAGGTGATCCTGCCAGGTATGTTTATGTTTATGTTTATATGTTTATATAGCGCTCGATTGCCGTGGCGTCTTGGTGCTAGGGTGTGTGAACAAGATCAACGCACTGTGTTAACCGGGGACTTATGCAGAAGTAAACAACCATGTTTTCAGACCCTTCCTAAAAAGCTGCAAATTGGGTTGAAGTTTCATGGCCGTAGGCATTTTATTCCATAGCTTTGCAGCACACTGTGATATCGCCCTGCCTCCCCATCTTGCCCGTCTGGTCTTTGTGGTCCTTATAAGGCCCAGACTAGCAGATCTAAGAGCGCGTGGGGGGATGTAGGGTGGGAACAGTCTTTGAATGTCCTCAGCACCGCCACCGTACAGTGCCTTATGCACAAGGCACAGAGACTTAAATTCCACCCGCTGCTGGCCAGGAAGCCAGTGTAGCGATTTAATTCCTGCTGAAGTTGACTGTCCTTTGGGTATGCCCAGGAGTAGTCTTGCTGCGGCATTCTGTAGGGATTGTAGTTTTCTCATCTGGGACTTGTCAATGCCCAAGAATAGGGCATTGCAATAGTCCAACTTGGACAAGAAAAGTGCTACCATCACCGTCTTTTGCAGCTCTTGTGAAATGAATGGAAAGATTTTTCTCAAAGTTTTTAGTAGAAAAAAACAGGAGGAGGTGAGACTATTTACCTGGGCAGAGAAATTCAATTGGTCGTCAAAGATGACCCCAAGGTTCTTGACCTTGGGGACAGGGCGTGGGCATTCTCCAGCCTCGGTTGGCCACCAGGACCTATTCCATAGGGGCCAGCCCGGACCAAACTCCATCACCTCCGTTTTGTCGGTGTTAATTTTCAGGAAGCTATGGTTCATCCAGGTCATGATCTCAGTGAGACAGACATGAAACCTGGCAGCTGTGTTCTCAGGCTGATTAGTGATAGAGATGACAAGTTGGGAATCATCAGCATAAGAGACCAGGGCAAAACCATGCCTCCTGATAAGTCTAGCCAACGGGGTGACGTAGATGTTGAACATTGTCGGGGATAGGGCGGATCCATGCGGGACGCCGCATGGAAGTTGGAAACTATCCGATTGCAGTCCATCCCAGAACAGCCTCTGCTCCCTTGCCTCCAAGAAGGAGGATAAGAGGGCCAGGGCGTAGGCCTCCACTCCCACATCCCTCAGCCGCTGAACCAACACGCGTGGTTTACGGTGTCAAAGGCGGCCGACAAATCTAGGAGCACGAGGACCGCCCTCCCCCCCTCATCCACCACCCTGCGGATCTCTTCGGTTGCGGTGATCATGGCTGATTCGGTGGAATGACATGACCGGAAGCCATGCTGTGTAGTATCCAATAGGTTGTTTGCGTCTAAATAGTCCGTCAGCGCTGTGTTTAGTGATTTTTCCCAAATTTTTGCCACTATTGGTAGGCCAGCAATGGGACGATAATTTTTTGGTTCGGTTGGGTCCAGGTTTGGTTTTTTTAAAAGAGGTCTAATAGATACATTTTTCCAGGTTTCTGGATAGTAGCCTGATTCCAGAACTTGGTTAATAAGAGGTGTGAGATTGTTACAGATCTTCTGGGCGGCCAGATGCATAATGGTAGGGGGACAGGGATCTGTGGGTGAGCCAGATTTTATTGAGAGAAGAAGTTTTTGTACTTCATCGTTTGTAACTGTCTGGAAATAGGATAGTCTACAATCAATTCGACATATCGGTTGCTCTTTTTTATCCTGAAACCCCGGAGAGCTCAGGAGGCCGTTATAAATTCCTTGCACCTTATCCTGGAAAAATAGGGCGAGTTTGTTACACATAGCTTGATCAGGTTTAAACGCATTTTCCTGTTGCGGTTTAGCCAGCAGATTAACGGATTTGAATAGTTCCTTGGTAGAGTTTCCTGCCTCCTTTATTTTCGTTGTGAAAAAACTTTTTTGCGGCAATAATTGCTTCCTTATATTGTTGAATAGCAAGGTTATACATTGATTTCATTTGGTTACTATAATCTTGTCTCCAGAGACGCTCAGCTCTTCTACACTTTACTTTTAGGCACTGAAGCTCTGGGGTGTACCAAGGTGACGATATCTTAGCTCTCTTTACCGTCACCAATTTTTTAGGTGCAACACGCTCGGCTGCTGCCAGTAGCCAGCTGTTGAACTGCAAGGCTGCTCCATTATTGTCCTTTTCTAACGGGGCAGGAAAGTGATCAAGGGCCGACTCTAGGTCGCTGCCTTTAACTTTATTCCAGCGCCTAATTTGTACCTTGGATGGCTTAGTCTGTGTATGATGGTATGGCTGAGTAACTTTAATGTTGAAATGGACAGCCTTATGATCTGTCCACGGCAGGGCTACTATTTTAGTTAGATTAATATCAGGATTGTTTGTAAAAAATACCATCTAACGTGTGTGCAGCCTGGTGGGTAGATTCAGTTATGAGTTGATTTAAGTTAAAAGCCTCAAGATTGTCTAGCAATCTAATTGTATCCGAGTCGTTTTTTAGTTCTAGATGATAGTTAAAATCACCCAGGATTGTAAGGGAGTGAGGATCAGTATATGACTCCATAAGCGTCAGAAGTGATTGGGAGAAAGCCGCTTTGGGCCCGGGTGGGCGGTATATTAGTATCCCCTGAAAGGTCGAGAGATTGTTTAATTTTACACAGAAGTGCAGTGCTTCTGCAGGTAGAGCAGAGATGACTTCTACCCGCACATTTAAATGGTCTCGATAAATGATTGCTATACCCCCTTTACCTTTCTCCCTGTCTTGCGAGAAGACAGCGTAGCCTGTTGGTAAAGCAATATTCCAATCAGGACATGATGTACTATCTGTCCAGGTTTCAGTCACAAAGACTATATCTGGGGTGGAAAGTTGAATTAGATCTTCCAGCTGGTATTTGTGTTTTACCACAGAACGGGTATTTAGCAAAAGACACTCAACATACGCCTTTTGTGTTGCCTTTAAATCTCTAGCAGGCCCATTTGTGTTATTGTCCCTACGCCCCCTTTCTCTGTCTCTATGAGCCACAGGGTTTCTAGTTTCCAACCCTTTCCCTGCCCTATTAGTAAGCCTAGAATAGTTATAGAGGTCAGGGTGGATCCAGAAGGAGCAGTTAGAGCAAAGGGCCTCTTTCCCGTGTAGATTTTGCAGAGATATATTATGTGGGTTGCATGTACCTCTTCCCAGATCAAGCAATTGTTTCCTACCGTATGTTTGGGACATTATTCGACCAGGGGTTCTGGCACTGGTCGCGCTCCGGGCGCCGGAGGGCGCAGACGGGCTTGGGTAGAGCTAAAGACAGCAATATCATCTAGATATGCTGCATGAAAGGATTCCAAGCCACCAAGGACTTTGTTCGGTAGCAGATCCGTGTGGTTGTGGGTCCTTGTGAGCATTCTGCATCATTGGGGCGCAACCGCCTCATGACATGTGTTGAAGTGTCATCGTGTTGGGGAGGAAAAGTGTCACGACTGACCCACGGGTTTTCAAGTTTGGAGCTGTGGTGAGACGACGCTATCTCCTGAGGATAGGCAGAAGGCGTGGCAGTACATAGATTGGGCGTTCAACAGCGTCGAAGAGGAAACGTGTCACAACCGGCTCCATAGTTTTTCCGGATTGGAGCTGAGGCGAAACAACGCTATTCTCCTCATAACAAGCGGAAGGTGGGGAAATCGCAGCAGCGCGGAAGTCGTTCCAGTGTACGAGGAATCTCCTGTCACCGTGCCATTCATTCTCTGACTGAAAATTGCAGCGTATTGAGCAGTTTATGACGGTGTGGAAAAACCAAATTAAGGTATTGTGTGGTCATGGACTAACATCGGTGAGTGAAATACATCAAGAAGACTCCTTGCAGTGGAATTCTTTGATGTTGACTGGTATTATCATCATCCTGCAGTATACGTCAACTTAAAATACTGCTATTCTAGAACTGAACGCTCTATTTCAGGTTATATACTTTTGACTGCACAACTTTGAATGAAATTTTGTGAATTGTCAGCTTATAGTTAAGGGGCTATTTAGAATTCAGGTACATTCCGTAATATTCCAGTGATTCTTTTTTTTTCACTTCTTTACAGCCAATATTGGAAATTGCCATTTTATGCATATGTGAACTCTATTCAGGGTTAATTCAGAGTGTACCTTCTGTATATTATATTTATTTCCCCTCCTTAACATGGCTGCGGCTAGCATGAGCCAACCCCCGCCTTTCCTTTCAGTTGCAGGGGAACCTGTGGTGCCATGGAAGGATTGGAGGAAGGGCTTTGAATCATATCTCATAGCTATAGGTGCAAGTGGATTCTCAGCTATAAGGAGACAACACATACTCTTAATCAATCTAGGAACAGAAGGTAGGAAAGTTTTTGACAGTCTTCCTGATTTAGAGGGAGAAGAGGTTGGAATTGAGGAAAGAGATCTTTATGATTACAGAATCAAAAAATTAGAATTACAATTTGCTGACAAAATAAATGTTGTTTTGGAGAGACATAAGTTTTTTGGAAGAGTTCAAGGAAAAAATGAGAAAGTAGGAAACTATGTAGCCAGTTTAAGAGGTTTAGCGAATACCTGTGAATTTAATGAATTAACAGAGTCGTAGATTCGTGATCAATTGCCAATAATAAGAACATTCAGGAGAAGTTGTTAGTAGGAAATCCTGATTTAAAGAATGCCATTGACATTGCCAAGAGTGTGGAGCATACAGCAGAATGCATTAAAGAAATGAATGTGACTGGTGAGGGAAATGTAAACGCAGTAAGTGAAGATTTTAAAAGTGTGTGCGCTATCAAGAGTGTAAGGAAAAAAGAGATGTTAAAAGAATTTAACAAGGTAAGAGAAAGTTCGGAAAACAGACTTAAATGTTTCCGTTGTGGCAGTACGGGGCATTTGGCCAATAATGTGCATTGCCTTGCGAGAACAGCCACGTGTAGAAATTGCAACCGTAAGGGACATTTCGCACGTGCTTGCAAGGATATGTCAAACAGAACTGTAAATATTGTTAATACCAACGAGGAATTTGGAAACATGCATGTTCTACAAATAGATGAGGATGAAGATTGCAAAGTAAATAAGATTGATTTACCTAAATGTGAAATTGGGTTAGATGGCCATATCGTAGAAGTATTTGCGGACTCTTGCTCACCATTCACGTTTATCAACAGAGAAACTTTCCATAACAAATTTAATGTGGGGGAGTTGTCCCTAAGTAAACCTGATGTGTGCCCCGTTGGATACAACAAAGACCCCATTCCTCTAGAAGGTCTAGTTACTATGAGAACTACATTCAAGGATAGGAGTACTGTAGGAAAAGTGTACATAGCAAGTAATGGATCTAACCTTCTAGGATGGGCACATCAGAAGGATTTAGGAATAAAACTAAATCCCACAGCTGAAACTCCAGTCATGCTAGTGGAAAGGACTGTGTGTGGTTTGGAACTTGTGGATGAATTCCCAGAAGTCTTCACAGATAAACTTGGTTGTTTAAGAGATTATCAACACAAAATTAAATTAAAAGAAGGTGCCAAACCAGTGGCACATAACTGTAGAAATATACCTTTAATGATGAAGAAACCTCTGAGACAGGAATTGGATAAATTGTTAAGTTAAGAAGTTATTGAGCCAGTAGTGTGCAGAATGGGTTGCACCCATAGTATTACGTCCAAAGCGAATACTAAGAACATCAGGCTATGCATCGACCTGAGAGAGTTAAATAATAATATTTGGATTGACAGGCATCCCTTGCCTAACATAAATGAATTATTGAACCAAGTTAACAAGGCAGAGTTTTTCACAGTGATTGATTTATCTCAAGCGTACCATCAAGTTAGACTTCATCCATCGAGTAAAGCTCTTACTACTTTCATCAAACCTTTTGGCGCCTTCAGGTTTTGTAGAATGCCTTTCGGTTTAGCCTCCGCTGCAGCGGTTTTCCAAAGGGCTATGCAAAACATTTTGGAAGGAATAGAACACGTGTTGTGCTTCCAAGATGATTTGCTAGTTTTTGGAAAAAATGAAGATGAACACAACAAAACCTTCCGCAGATATTGACCAGATTGAGGGATGCTGGATTGACGTTAAAGAGAGAAAAGTGTCAAATTGGTGTGCGTTCAGTCACATACCTTGGGCATGTGGTCTCCAGGGAAGGTATCAAGCCTAAGGTAGATCTTGTTAATGCCATTAAATTTGCACCCAAGCCCAATACTAAGGAGGAAGTGAAGTCATTCCTTGGGCTGTCAGAATATTATTCCAAGTTCATCAAAAATTTTGCAGAAATTACATATCCTTTGAGGAATTTGCTAAAAAAAGGAGCGGAGTTTGACTGGAACAAAGAGTGTATAGAAGCATTTGAAAATTTGAAGTTCCACATTGTTAATGCACCTTATTTAGGGCAATTTGACACTAGCAAGTGTACTATAATCACCACTGATGCTAGCACTAAAGGTATTGGGGCCACGCTCAGTCAAATAGTAGAAGGAGAAGAAAGAGTTGTGGCTTTCGCATCAAGAGCTTTGACTGATGCTGAATCCCGCTACTCTGTAGTTGAAAGAGAAGCACTTGCATTCTTTTGGGCGGCGAAACATTTCTGCGTGTTTATTTGGGGAATACCTTTTACCATAAGGACAGATCACAAGCCCTTAGTAAGTGCATTCTCAGTAAAAAAACATTGAAAGAACTACACCCAGAATTTCAAGGTGGTTCCTGGGCCTTGAAGGGTTTAACTTCAAGATCATATACATACTGGGTCAACTAAATCAGGCAGCTGATTGTCTATCTAGACTACCCTTAGAGAACAAAGAAACAGAAAGCAATGCTGTAGACAAATTTGTAGTGGCAGCAATTACTGAAGGCATAAATAGACAGGAATGGTATGAGTGTATCAAGAATGATTCTGTATTCCATAGAGTAAAGGAAATGGTGTTAAATGGGTGGCCCAACAAATGCTCAGATCTCAAGAGTGACGAGAGTGGGTTTTGGGAAGTAAGAAATGAATTGTATGTTTGTGATCAAAATCTCTACAGAGGAAAGAAACTAGTACCGCCAGAGTGTTTAAGAGAAAAAATTGTAACCTTGGCACACGAAGGTCACTTAGGATGCAGTCTTACTAAGAATAAAATCCGCCTTCATTATTGGTGGCCTAGTATGGACACCATGATTGAGAGGAAAATAAGACAATGTATACAATGTGCTATGAGTGACAAAAGTAAACAGGTAAACAAAGGTCCTATTTCTGCGGTGGAGGTTCCCTCTTCTCCATGGAATAAGTTAGCTATGGACATCATTGGTCCTTTTAATGTGAAGGGATTAGGAGGAAGATTCATACTCACTTTAGTAGATTATCATTCTAAATGGGTAATCATCAAAACAGTGGACTATGTTACCACAAGTACAGTCATTTCATTCTTGCAAGAAGTATTCCGTAATGAAGGGGTGCCTCAGACAATAGCCACGGACAATGGTGTCCAATTCATATCCACACTTATGAAAGATTTCTTAAAAAATGTTTGTGTCACTCATCTACAAACTGCGTTATATTGCCCGAGAGCAAATGGACTTGTTGAACGGGTCAATCGCATGATTAAGGATTGCATCCAACTCAATGTAAGAAAAGGTACTAATGTCAAAGAAGCCTTAGATGAGATGATCTGGTCTTACCTTGTAACCCCACATTCTGTTACTGGTGTTTCGCCATTCAAGTCCCTCAAGGGGAGGGAACCAGGTACAAAACTAAGTCCTATGTGGCTTGTGGATGGAAGAGGTTGATCGGGAAAGAATTATGGAAAGAGTACATGAACACCAAAGGAAATATGTCGACAGGTACAATTGTAAAATACAAAGACCTGTAAAATGTTGGGAGGAAGGAGATGTGGTAAGAGTTAAATTACCTAGATCTGTACATTCAGGTTGCTCAAAGTTTTCTGACAGAAAAGTGATAAGTAAAGTTTTCAAAAATGTTGTATTACTTGATGATGGTCAATCATGGAGCACTGACAGAATTGTCAGAGACAACAGCGAGAGTGTAATTGATATCTCTAACACTCTTAGAGACAACGCCATGATCAACAATTGTGCTCCCCATCTGAGAAGGTCTTTGAGAAATGCTCATTGCAAGCCTCTATGGCATAATGTCTATGATATGCATTAATGCTGTTCTTTCTTCCTTGTTTTCATCCCTAGGGAAGGAGATGTGTTGTATTTTCCCTTTTCTTTTGGTTCCTTCCCCACCCCCTTCCTTTTTCTGCCATGTTGCACATTCCTAGAATGTTGTGAGTGTTCTATGGTGCACTCCTTTGTGCCAACGTTTTTCTCTCACTCGGTTGTGGATGTCGTTGCTGATACCCATGCTAATAAATGCTCCTGAACTTTTATACTGTAAGAGTGATTATTTCAATGTGCATCAGTTTTTACGACTGTATTGAGACCCCAATAGTCCACACAAAACCTCTTTTTTTTTTCTTTCCACCCTGGAAATGAGTCTTGGAGACTAAAATAACTGGGCTGGCCTAGGGGCTCTTTGAGGATTCAATGAAACCCAATTCCAGCATCTTGCTTACCTCAGCTTTGATGCTTTCTTTGACAGGATCAGACGCCTGTAGATTTTGTTTTTGACAGGTAGGTTGTCATCAGTATTCATATCATGGGTACACCAGCTAGCTTGACCAGGGGTCAAAGAAAAGAGCTCAACAAACTTAATTTAGGACTTGCCTGCAATCAGTCTGCTGTTGGCAGTGAGGGTGTCTGAAAAGAGCACTGCTTCTACTGAGCTGTCTTTAGGGTTGTGAAAGAGGAGGTCAGGGAGAGGTTCACTCTCTGGTTCCTGATCCTTATCAGTGAACATGGCCATGTCAGCCCTGTCATTATAGGGTCTTTTGGCGATTTACATGTCTGTCCCTTTTGGGGATCCTACATGTGCCACAGTCCACCAGATAGGTGGCATCCCCTTTTCTTTCTAGGGTAGGGCCCAGTCCACTTATCCTGGAGGGCCCTAGGTGCCACAGGCTCTAAATCCCATACCTTTTGCCCTGGTTGGAACTTCACCATGGCAGCCTTTTGGTCATACCGGAGCTTCTGGAGCTCTCTTGGCTGGCCTCAAGATTTTTGTTAGGTTTGTCAGTACTCAGCCATCCTGGAACGAAGGCCAAGCACATAATCCACAATATTCTGATAAGGCTCTTTGAGAGGCATCTCCCATTCTTCCTTTACAAGACAAAGTGGTCCCCTTACAGGGTGTCCAAACTAAAATTCAAAGGGGGAAAACCCTACTCCCTTTGGTGGCACCTCTCTGTAAGCAAAAAGCAGGCATGGTAGTAAGACATCCCATCTCCTTCTGAGTTTTTCATGGAGTTCACCAATCATACCTGTTAGGGTCTTGTTAAATCTTTCAACAAGTCCATTAATCTTCGGATGGTATGGTGTGGTGAACCTATAGGTCACTCCACACTCAGTCCACATGTGCTTCAAAATACATACTTGAAGTTTGTATTCCTGTCTGATACTACCTGCTTAGAAAACCCAACCCTAGTAAAAATACCAAAAAGAGCTTTGACCACTGCAGGGGCAGTGGTTGTCCTGAGGGAAATGCCTTCAGGATATCTAATGGCATGATCCACTACCACAGGTATAAATCAGTTTCCTGATGCTGTCTGACGGTCAAGGGGACCAACAATTTCAATCCCAACCATCTGAAATGGTACCCCAACCACTGGAAGTAGAATTAAGGGAGCCTTTAGGTGGCTGCCTGTCTTGCCACTGGCTGGACAGGTGGCATAGGAGTTGCAAAACTCCTTCACCTTCTGGGACACTTCTGGCCAGTGGAAGTGGTTTACTAACTTACTCCAGGTTTTTATCTGTCCAAGATGTCCAGCTAGGGGAATGTCATGGGCCAATGTTAGTAGAAACTCTCTAAACTGCTGAGGCGCTACAACTCTCCAAGTGGAACCAGGTTTGGGGTCTCAGGCTACAGTCTATAAGAGTCCCTCCTACCAATAGGTCCTGTGGGAACCACTGACACATCCCTTTTCCCGATCAGCAGCTTGCTGCCTCAGGCTTTCAAGAGTGGGGCAGGTTCTCTGCCCCTGGTAAAGATGTTCCCAAGAGGGTCCCCATGGGCCCAAGAGCTCTGCCGTGAAAGGCCCAAGGTCCTGGGGCTCAGTTCCCTCTGGGGCTGACAAGTATTCTCCACGAGGAGAAAGGACTTGATCCAGTGTCTGTATCACAGACTTCTGCCCTTTCTCTTGGAAGGTTGGTCCATAATTTCAGCCTCCAACATTTCTTTTTTACCCTGGGCTCTACTCTGTGCTCTGGTTTTCACACACACACATTCTGGTATTCCCAGCATTGCTATGGTGTACCCATGCAGAGTATTCCAAATCATTGACAAGCAAACACTGAACTGGCATTGCAGAAGATACCATCACCCTTTTGTGGCTAGTAACCCCTCCCCATTCTCATGACATCAACACCATTGGATGCCCCTAAGCCTGATTGTCAGCATTGAGGACTGTGTAAGTCTCTTCAGGCAAGTACTGGCCTGAGGTCACCAGTTGTTCAACCACCACAGCAACATTGGCACCAGTTCTCACAGAGCTTCAACCTTCACCCTATTTATATGTGGCTCTTGTCTGTATTTTACCAGATTACTGGGCCAGACAGCCAGGGTAGCAATTTCCACTTCACCCTCTGTGACTAGTGTTGCATCATAGGCTATGTGACATAGTCAGGACCCAACTGTGATCACATCTGGTGACTTGCAAGTGCATCTACTGCAGGTTTGCTGGAGGCATTTTTTTTTTACAACTAGAGTCTCCAGTTCGGTGTCCAGTTGTCTTGCGATCAAAACACCAAGCCTTCTTGAGATCTCATTTCTTACCATGGTTCCCACCCTTGGATTGTGAAAAGTTTCTAGGCTCACCTTCCTGAGCAGGTTTTTGGGGGCCTGAATAAGACACATTCTTGTTTTTATCCTTTTGGTCACCATCTTTACCATGGGGGGTCTTTTTTGCCTTTTTCTTTTGGTCACCCCAACCAGTGGAAGTTTTAGTCACCCTTGTTTTGAGCCAGTTGTCTGCCTTCTTCTCCAACTCTAGAGGAGAAAGTGGACTTAGGTCTACCAGATGCTGATGTAACCACCTAGTGTTTTCACTGAAAAGTCAACGAATTCCACCTAGGACTGACTCTGGGTGTTTCGAGTCTCCCTGAGTTTTATTCTGCTTTCTTCAGTGGTGAGTCCAAAGCCCTCAAACAGGGTACTCTTCATGAGGGCATAAGACTCAGCATCTTTCTCATTCAATGTCAGGAGTCTACCCCTGCATTTTCCTGAGAATAGTTCCCACAAAAGATGAGCCCAATTTCTTCTGGCTACCCTTTTAGCTAGACAGGCCATCTCAAGAGCAGTGAACCATTTGTGGATGTCATCACCCTCTGAGTATTTAGGGACAATCCTTTTGGGGAGTTTTGAATCAAAGGAATCCCCTCTCTCCCTAGTTATAAACATGCTCCACCAGAGACAGGCCCTAGGCCCATCTCTTTTCTTTGTCTTTCTTTGTCCAGGTTTTGAGCTTCTAAGTTCAATTTCCTGGTCATTCTTTCTAGCATGAGGTCCTCCTCTTAGGGACTCTCATCTGATGGTCTCAGTCACCTCCTCAACTTGATCTTCAGAGTCTTAACCAGTGGTCTCATCTTCCTCATTATGAGCCACTAGTTCTGGATGATAGCTTTCAAAGTCTGATAAAAGCCTTTCAAGCTTGTCTTTTTTAGCCTGTTTGCCAGTATTGATACAATAACCCATACAGAGGGCTCTTACCCTGGCATAGGACAGGTCCATGTAAGGGGCCAGGTCAATCTCCTGAGCCTGGTTATCGGTATCAGACATTATTTTACAAACGTTGGGAACTTTTTAGGAACTTAAAAGAATCTAACACCAAATACTTTTCTTCTAACTATAGCAATAGACTTTTACATTTCTAACCACTTAGTTTCAGGGACTTAGCCAAGACCCTAGCAGTTAATTTTAGAAATTTAGAAAAAACAGACCAATTGAAAACATACAAATAGACTAAAGACAATTCTTGGATTTTCTCATGTGTCACTTTTTGACAAAGTGGTTCCAGCAAATGCCAAGTCTTCCATGCCACCGCTGAAGCACCAATGTAGGAAGCTGGCTCTGTATATAGTGTACTAAAACGAAGCACACTGTGCAGAGAGTCCAGCGGATCCCTTACTGGTACACAGAGGTTAAAGTAGATAATACTAATGCTCTTTTTATGGTAGTGTGGGCTAGCAGTTAGGCTTATCAGAGGGTAGTGCTAAGCATTTGTTGTACTCACAGAGGCAATAAATGAGACACACACTCAAGAATAAATCTGAGACCAATTAATAAAAATGTAGTATCAATTTTTATGTATATTTTAAGACCAAGAACTTCGATTTACAGTAAGTAGTTTAGGAGTTACGATTTTTAAAAGTGCAGAAAATATATCACTTTTGTGTGCAATTACGCACCATTAAAGTCAATGGAGAAAAGCAGAAAAATGCATAGAAAATCAGGCAATGCTTTCACGAAGTTCACCTTCTTGTTTAGGTCGACAGCGGGGCCAAGTCCAAAGTTCAAGCAGCAAAAGTTCGATAGCATCCCGGATTCAGCCGGGTGCAGGATGCTGAAGGTGCTGGTAGCTGGTGCGCTATGACAGAGGGGGCCACCTGGAAAGACACTGTACAGGAGGACTTAGAGGTAAGTCCAGTGGGTGCCACTGGAGGGAGGAGGTTGCAAGGGTCGCAGATTTGGCTGGTTTGTCATTACCAGGGCCAGTGGGGCCAGGTGCAGAGCAGATGGGTCAGCTAGGAGTTGTGTGTCGAGAAGTCCTCACGGTCAGGAGCAGGCAACTTGGAGAGGCGATTCCAGGACAGCTGGGCCACTCAGGATGTGGGTCTCAAGGGTCTCGACATCACTCAATGGGTGCTTGCTTCTCGTATTGCTGGAGTCCAGCAAGGACTCTTCATCTTGCTGTTTTCTGTTAGGGGAGAGGTAACCCAGGTATAGGTTTAGTACGGCTCCCGTAGGTCCTGGCGTCTCCAAACTTGGCAAGGAGATAGATCTGACCATCTGGGGCTGGTGTACCTCTTTTGGTGGTATCAAAGTCGTCGTTAAGCAGCATGTCGACAAACCAGACTCAGCTGGATTGTTGCCTGCGGTGTGCAGGGGAGTGATACCTTTACTCCAAGGGAGGTTCTTGGCGATTTTGCAAAGGCTGGAGGAGTTCCGAGGTTCTTGGAGTCCTCACATGTTCAGGAAGACACAGCACACCACTCTTGTTGAAGTCCTAGAGGCAGCAGCCAGGGTTTGGCACCAATTCTCTTCTGCAGCAGGTCTTCAGTGCTCAGGCATTGAGTCTTCTTTGTCCTGGTCTTCTCCTTGTCCATTGAATATGAGTTCCAAATCTAGGGATGCCACCGAAATACTGAATTTAGGGGCATTACTGGGGAAACAGGTAGTAGCCAAGGGGCTCCCTACCTTTAGGGTGTCTACACCTTTTAAGTGACCACTTCCTGTGGGAAGGGGCACTACCCTAGCCCTGATAGGATGTTTCTCAACCATCCCAAGATGGTGAATTTTCGGGAGAGGGGTTCACATCGCCAACCCCACCCTAGGGGTGGTGCTGGCTGAGTGTGGACACTCCTCCTCATCTAACTACTTTTCCCACTTGTCCTCGCAGCCAAATGTGGAGCAGAACAGGGGAGGTGGCATCCCCCACTATTTGGGGAAGCCTGGGCTGAACTTCAAAGGCGGCAACACCTTTGAAGCTTCCCACTCTGGAAGGCCAATACAGTCTGGAGGATGTGTGAAGCACTTCCACCCAGAGCAGGCTTTATTTCTGGCCTCTGAGAGTGCAGGCTATCACTGCATGAGTTCAGAAACATGTCTGGTAGAGACAGACTGGCTATGACTAATCAGATGGGTGTATTTAGGTGCAATACGGGCGGAGCGCTTTGAAGAATGTGTGACTATAAGCCTCGGTCCCCCACTAGGACCCATGCGGCTATTTTATAACAGTTTTCAAATTCATGTGTTTTTCAGAAATTCTGGAGACGCTTTTCGCAACCGTAAGTTAATTCGGTTTTGATACACCACTGGTTAGGGTGCGCCTTAACGTGCGCATACCGCCGTGGTGTCCTGGTCCTGAAGAATGCCTTGCCAATAGCAACAAAAGGCAGAAACATGTTGACCTTACACTTTTTTATCACATACTAGGGTGTTTCCTGGTCAATTTAACCAGTCTAAAAACATCCGCTACACTTGTTTTTAGCTGTGCCAGGTTTCCAACTAATAAAAATATTTTTGGGTTAAACTGAGGCACTTTTTAAATCACTTTTTCACTCACATTTTTACAAAAACATCTGCTCCGCTGTAGACAGGCGTCGTAGCACACCAGAGAGGCACTCGGCCCCTCTGGTGGGAACCCTATGATGAAGTATGTCACCAACTAGGTTGGTGAGTGAGGGTTCTTTTTAAAACCTAGAGTGATTTCTCTCGCTGGCTCTTCTTCTGTCAGATAGCACTCTTTTGTTGTTTATTTGCTATATCCCAGGGCGACCAAGAGTGGCTCCATGTGTTTCCCTCTCTCTCTTGTTGTTAATTAATAAAATAATCAGAGACCACACCAGTGATTGATAGGTTTTCAGGGGACTCTCTAAAGGGTCACCTGTGTGCATTTATTTCATTTCAAATCACTTTATTTAGGCCACCAGGGCTATAAAAGTAAAAGCCATGTACAGTAAATATAGTATAAAACATAGTAAAAAATCCATCACAAATTAGGTCATATAGGAAAATACATCAATCATTACATAAAATATATACATATAAAGATATACACAGTTGGTTATCAAATGGAGGAGTGCCATCAAAAGCAGAATATTAGTATGGCAGCAATAATACACCAAATACAGTGCACTAGAATAATATCATATAGGAGAGCTGAGAAGGGCTTTAGTACGGAGCACCCACATGGCACCCAGGAATTTAGCAATGGAAATATCCATTACTGGACGGGAATCTGATCTAAGAATACGAAGGGCTTCCTAGTGGTTCCGTACACCTATTAACCTGCATATGGGTGCAAGCCTGGTATGCCAGGGGGATGAATAGCCTGGGCACGCAAACAAAACATGGGAGACACTTTCTATTGGGGAGTCACAGAAGGGGCAGGAAGTGCCTCCTTTTCCAGCCCATCCTGCTGTAAACACTTTGAGAAGTAAAGTGCCTAAAGGAAACTGAAAATATAGTTTTCTATGGAGTGGAACAGACACTAAGGGGCATATTTACTTGTAAAGTGGTGAAGCGTGTCATTAAGCAAAGAAGGCTAACAACATGCTCCGTCCCTTTAGAAACGAAGGGCTGCAGCATATTTAAAAGAATGTGGTGCAGCCCTGTGTTTCCCACTGTGCTGGCGCTAAATCTAGCAGCCTAGCGCCAATGCAGGCACCCTTGCCCCATAGTGCAAAGGTGTCTGCGTTGAGGGGAAGATTGTTTATGTGAAGGAAGGTGTCCCTTCCTGCACATAAACAATCTTTAAATGGCGTTTTGTAGCTTCTATGTGTGCTGCTGAATGCAGCACACATAGAATTTGCAAAACGTCATTTTTTAAGAAATGATTGTTTATGTTCAGGAAGGGACACCTTCATGCACATAAACAATCATTGGCGTTTTGCTGTTTCCATGTGTGCTGCACAACGCAGCACACATGGGCACAGCAAAAACGGGGAGATATTAAACCTTTCTCCTCGTTTTGCCAGGGTAAGACCAGGTTTTCCCTGGCCTTAATTTTGGCGCTGCTCCATATTTATGCCACCCTTGTAAATATGGGGCAGCATCAAAATCAATGGATGTTGCAGTGGATCGCCCACAGCAACATCCATTGCCCTCCCCTTTCACACTAAGCGTAGCTTGAAAGAGTGCCTTATTTACAAGGCAGCATTAAGCCACGTTCAGTGGCTTAACGCTGCTTTGTAAATATGGCGAAGCCCCTATCACCACCACAACGTCCTGAAAAGTGACTTTGTGATGGCGATAGGGGCTTGTAAATCAGTCCCAAAATGACTTGAGCCCCCAATTAGACATAATGTCCATGAAATCACTAGTCAACTTGGCGGTTCCCGCTTTCTGTGATTTTTCGGCCACCACAAGTGACCAGTATTTTCTTTTTCATCACAGCCTTTGGTGGGAAAGCAGATATATCCAGATGGTCCCACAGATCATAAAGCCCTAGGGAGTACAAAGCTGACTTCATGTTTGTGAGCCATAAGATTTTAATAAATTGGTTGTCCTTCAGGACATCCTTTAGACTTTCCGCGTAGTAGACAAGTTCAGGAGTGGTCCACACGCATCTCCAATACAACAAGGGACGCAAGGGGATTTTATCTGAGACCTTAATGACACCCAGGTCGCTAAGCAGTGGCTATAGCGAGGTACTAACTGGAAGGGACGCAAGATTCCTAAGGAATTTGTTCTCAGTTCTTATGAGAACCCCCACAGTTCAGCCCCATTCAGGGCTGATCCCAGGCCCTTGGCCTCGTAGATCTTAAGTGCAGGGGAAATGGGTTTGGTATGTAATGTCGAAAGCTCCTTAAGTATTACACCTGAAATCTGCTTGAGCTTAGTAGTTGCCTTGTTGATATGGAGAGGCCAAGACATGCCCTCTGCAAATGTGACCCCCAAGTATGTGAAAGAATCAACCTTCTCCAGGGGAACTCCCCCTGAAACTAAACTACAGTTAAAGGATCTGTGCTGGCTAAAAAAGTTAGTTTTAAAGGTGTTGATTTCCAAGCCCCGATCATCACAGAACTCGTTAAAATGGATCAGGAGTTTCTGGAGTCTTGGAAATCAACAAGGTGTCATCCGCGAATAAAAGAATCAGAGTTTTGAGACCAGCCAAAGATGGGGCATCTGCTTCCACTTTGACAAATAGGGAACAATATCATTAATAAAAAGTGAAAACAGGTTGGGAGCCAGGACACAGCCCTGCCGAACACCTTTACACACTGGTACCTTTTCCGTCAGCTGGGCCTGGGCCCCTCCTCAGCGTATACGTGCATAATTATCTTTGTGCAAGCAAATTAAAAGGGTTAAAATGTCAAGGGGCATTCCTAAGTCTGCCAGGACACTCTAGAGCCTGGGTCTTGGAATCAAATCAAAAGCTAATTTTAAGTCGACAAAAGCGACATAAATGCGGCCCCCACTAATCAAAACAGTTCTCCAATAGATTAGTACAAAACGAAAGCCCTGATCAATGGTTGAGACCCTGGAGCGAAAACCTGCTTGAAATGGACTAAGAATGTTGCTCTCCTCAATCCAGTTTTGTATTTTATAGCGGAAGCAACGGCCAAAGATTTTCTGAATACAATCTACAAGGCTTATTGGCCTATAGTTGGATGGTATGATCAATCGCCTTTTTTTATATATAGGTACAACTGTGGCACCTTTCCACGAATCAGGGATGCATGTCCCTGTGAGTAATGAGGGTGACCACTGTACAACCCCTCCCAGACCAATGTGAACTCATCAGACCATGCCATCGCTTAAGTCTAGGAGAGAGTATGTGATCTCTTTAAACCTTCGGGCCAGATTTATAATTCTTTTGCGCTGTGTTTGCATCAGAAGAGTGATGCAAACCAGTGCAAAATGTTTTTTTAATTTGCTTTCTATTGCAAAACTTGTTTTGCGCTGGAAAGTTGCCTAAAAGTAATGGAAAGCAGCGCAAAGCACTGCTTTGTGTTAGTTAGCTGTAAGTGGGCATTTCATGGGCGCTCACATGCAACCACCCATGCTTTTTTACACAAAAACCTATCTACTAACAATAGTAGACAGGGTCTTGTGTCAAAAGTTAACACCACTTGAAAGCAACTGTTAAAAGGAGAAATGTTTTCATTTCTCTTTTATTTTCCAACTGTGCATGTGTGCAGCACTGTACAGCATACATACACAAGGCTGGACTGGGCGTAGCGTGCACTGGGCGTTTCCCGGCTATGCCGCCAGGGTGAGGGCCGGTTTTAGACCCCTTGGGGGAGTTTTTGTTACCGGGGGCCAGTTTTGCAGCATAGCTGCAATATCGTCCCCCTGAAACAAAAGCACAAAAGCTTTCCACTAGCACCATCATCAACCCCCGGGGCCTGCCGAGCTCTTTGCCAGGGCTTGTTTCGGTTCCCAGTCCGGCCCTGTACATAAAAAGTAGGAAAAGTTTTAAAAGTTACCTAGGCATAGTATTTTTTGTCAGAAGGGAACCCTTCCCCTGCAAAACCTTGGCTAGGCTCACGTACACACCCTTGCACTGGGGTGCAGCAAAATTCTGTGCTGCACTAGGGCGAGGAGTAGAGAGGGTCATATCTCTGTATATATGGTGCTCTCTTGCTCCCTCCCTGTTACACAACGCAGCACCGCATTTTTGGGCGCTGCATTGGGGGATAGACCACCACCTCAGATGACCATGTGAGAGAAAACCGGTAACACCTGCAGATCAAAGACTCTGCTTTCTGTGACTCACCATACACTCTGACACTGCTTCAAGGGGTCTGTCTCTCGAAAAAACTCTTTCCACAGATACACAGAGGGGGAGATTTACTAAGATTTTGCACCTTGTTTGCATAAAAAAAGTGATGAAAACTGGCGCAAAATCTTTTTTCCCCAATTTACTTCCCAGTGCTAAACTTGTTTAGCGCTGGAAATAACGCTGGGGGCTGCACTGCGGTGCGGGACTTTTTTGTAAACCTCCCCCTTAGCATCCTCTGTTCCTATATCCTGTCCTAGTGATGGCACTTCCTTTTCAATTCTATCCTGCACTTGAAGGTGGGAAATACAGCTGCTTGTATCAGGTGCAGGCTTACATGTAACACACGGAGGCTGATAGCCCAGTACAGGCAGACAGGAGCTCTATAGCTGCTAATTGTCTAGTACAGCATAAGATGTTGCACCCACCTGCTGATAGCCTAGTGCTGGATGCATGAGATATGCTGGTTTAAGAAATTTGGTGCAGGCTGACGTAGAGCAGCTGATAGTCTAGTTCAGTCTGACACATGACATACAGATAATGGCAGGCCAGTAAAGGTTTACATGCAACATAAAGACGCTTATGATCTGGTACAGATTGACATGGGATGTACAGCTGCTGATCGTACAGTACAGGCTGATGTGGTACATGCAGCTGATGCTGTGAGGGTGACTTACTTTTAAGAATGTTCGTGAAGTAAGCATTCCACTGCACCATGGTGGAGTCCCCGATGAGGTGGAGGGATTTACCCTTTAGACAGCTGTTAATCTCATCCTGTGAATTGAACCTGTTCATGCTGCAGGAGACCGGGTGCCAGATGTTTTGGTGGTAGTACCCACTGGGTAAATGATGCTTCATCCCCGTCTTGCACTTCTGCTTCGCAGGTTCACTTCTATCTGAAAATTCAAAGGGTGTTAATATAAAGGCCAAATAGAGAGGACAGATAGATAGTCCTTAAACATAGAGAAATGACCTCAAAATTTACACACAGCATCACATAGATAAAGGACTGTTCAGACTAAGTATTGATGCAAGACTGTCAGACAAAATGGTAATGTTAGTAAACTACAGTTGTTGTGAGAATGCCATGCCCTCAGCCAGGCAGCAGATTAAAGACTTCAACCACAGAGGTAACACATTAAGACCTTAAACTGTACAGGTGGCAGAATGAAGATGTGAAACTATACAGATAGCCAGAGAGACACCTGAACTTTTGCAGCCAGCAATACAGACGCATGAAATGCAGGCCTGGGCGTAGTTTGCAGAGTTTTGCTACGCGGAACTTTGCGAAGTTACAAAAAAAACTCAGCGAAGTTCCGCGAGTGGTGGAGTGCAGTGCGAACTGCAGTTTGTGCTGGTATTCCTGCCGCTCGGGTAGAAATTCTACCCGAGCGGCAGCTCACGCTCGCAAACTTACCGTTCGCAATCGCAAGTGGGGAAAAAACTCCGCTGCACATCGCGAAGCGGAGTTTTCTGCACTCCGCAATCTCCGCGGAGTGCAGAAATCTCCGCAAACTCCGCGAACGGAGCCAAGTTCACCGCCCAGGCCTAATGAAATGTACACACCATAGAATACATGAAAATGTACTTGCAGCAGAATAGAGGCATGGCTCTCTGTTTACCGTATGAAGGAGACACAAACTGAACAGAGAGTAGAATGGAAAATGGACCCATAGGCACAGTAGTAGACTTAAAACTATATTAGCAGCACGATACATACATGAAACTGTACAGACAGCAGATAGTGAAATGGAGGCATGAAAGATGCAAAGATAGTGGGACAGGGGCATGAAACTATAAGGACACCAGGATTCAGAGAAAATAAATGTACTGATAGAAGGATAGAGAGAGAATACTTCACAAACTGTAGTAGAGAGAATATGATTTTCACAGATGAGAGGATAGAGACATGACATGGTACAAATAGAAGCATAGAGATAGTGATCTGTTAGCAGAGCTGGGCCGACCTGAGAATGTGCACTCAGAAAAAGGTCCTGGGCGATGGAAAAGTGATCACATGCAATATGGTGCACAACGATCCTTTTCGTCCCCTTGTTAAGCAACCACAGACTAATATAGAGTTTTTGTTTGGGGAAGTTATAGTTGACAAAGTCTACGTTGTCGTGATAAACAAGAGTCCCATAACATGTGATGTTGGCCTGTGTCCTTCAAAAGTGATTCAGATGTGCAGCTCAGTCTTGGCATCTATAATTATTTACTTTATGAAGAACTTCTTCAGAATAAGGATAATGCCTATAATTCTCGAGACAATCCTGTATCACTCCACTTATCAATTAAACTATATCTACCCAGCAAGAACAATTTTAGACCAACTTCTAATGCTCTCTTTCTGCTGAAGGTCTTGGAGAAGGCAATGCTACTGCAGTTCAGTGCGACATCACAGGTTAGAAGAGTGGCATTTAGGCTGTTGACCAAAGAGAGGAACCGAGACAGCCTTGCTGGACATCCAAGCTTGGATCCGTAAAGTTATGGGCTCACCAGCTGTGTTGATCTTATTGGACCTTCCTGTAGCAAATGATATACAATAGAAGCTAGGTTTAGAAGTAATACCATTCTCTGTATCTGTTCTGTCTTATAGAGGTCTGATCAAAACACTGGGCACAGATACTAACAGAAAACATTACCTATACAGCCATCTCAACACTGTGTGGTAGATATATATCATAAAACGATTGTATCCTCTCAGGAAGATTAGTGAGACTATTCATAAAAGTAATTTACAAATGTAATTTACTCTTACACCTTTGAGTAATTTTACTACTTTGGTAATTCACAAAATCAGAGTATAAAGTTACTTAAAAGTGTAGACAGAATGCAGATCATTGTCAAACATTCCCCCCAGTCACAAGGATCTGGGTTAAATCCATTGTTTTTTTTCTCACCCTGCCACCCCAGTTTGGACCCAGTCATAGGCAAATCAGTCTTGACCCTGCTCCCCATGGGAACAGTCCAGCCTTAACTGCCAAGTCAGGTCCTCCCTGGATGGGAAACATGCATCCTGGGACCGGTTTCGGGGTATCACCCCTCATCAGCCAGGCTATCTTGAATCCAGTGGCACAGTGATCACAAGACCCACCCATGATGTTTTTTTTTTTTTTAAATAGTTAAGCTTATGTAATTTTATATTTTTATATAGTTTTTTTACCTAAAATATTTCTAGATTAAAATCACTTTAAAAAATGTAAGGTTAAAGTAATGTTATAGTTAGGTGTGCTTTATTAATATATCTTTTTTTAAAAACAAAATGTAGAAATTCAGTCAAACAAACAAAGGTTTCAGGCATATAATAGAGTTAGGAAATATGATGAAAAAGTGTACAAATTCACTAAAAAAACACAAAGGTTACATGGTACGTTATAGTTAGAAATACCATTACAAAACCATAGAAATTCACTGAAAAAAACATCAGTCATGTCATTTGAGATGTCATCAGTGTTGTCACTGACCATGTCATGAGTGAAGGTATATGTGAAGTCATAAGCAGTGCATTGCGGGGGCGTATGTTATAGTTAGCTCAGGTAACTATAACTGCTGGTCCCTTTAGCCTTTGCTTTTTCTGTGCATTTCTAAGGATTTTTAAGGCTGTTTCCTAACTATAAACTTAGGATTTTCAGTGAATATATATTCAGAAGCTTCAGACTTGAGGATTCATTGAAGACTCGATGAGCAGACGTTAACTCTAATCAGATGTCTTGGTATCCTGGTATTCATTAACTAACAAATTTCACGTGTAAAAAATTCTAGTGTTCCTGCTTTAAAATAACAGGCTTTCAGACCGCAGAAGTATCCTTCTGATTAGATGGTGTGACGAGGTTCATGTAAACAAAGGAAACAGTGTCATGTCAGTATCCATACCGCCCAGCAGTATGAAAAGCACAAAGCACCATGCTAGTATCAGGCCAATCTAGCCCTAGCATCTAAAACAAGCTATACTATACCCCTCCCTTACACAGGCTTCTGGAGAAGCACATCTGGTATATATGGGACTGTAGTGTGGTTTGTGGCCTCAGTGGCTACATTGCTAAGTTAGCTTAGGCCCGGCTGCCATGATGCCCTTTTTGCACACGTTATTCTGTGACTTTGTTTTTCAGCCTCTGCTGGTGCCCGGCTATTTTAGAACTGTCTGCATTTTTTGCCTTTCACCTATACTCATGTTCCCTGTGGGTTTCGTCTACACACACCATGTACAAGGTCGAAAAACAACGTCCCTTGTTCTTGCTGATCTGGTCAGACCCTCGCACTTAGACATAACACATAATGCAGCTGCACTGGAAGAATTCGGGTGCCTTTAATATAGTGTTCTCGCAACTTGGGACAGTTGGAGAAAAACCTTTCCAGAGAGAAGAGCTGTGCTTGTCTGATGATGTAAACCTTGCATCTAGATATTGAGGTATGGGGGTCCGTCCGACAAAGCCCAGAGGTCTTCTGTTTTTTATAATACACTAGTTGTTAGCACAGGGAGGGTGGTAAGGCCATTTAGTCCTATATCCACTGTCTTTATAAAATGCTTTCCCCGTTTGTATTCTAAGGAATTGTAACCATGCTTATTATTTAATCCTTATGCATTATGCTGATAGTACTGGCATGTGTACTGTATCTTAGAGCACGGTAGTTGAAATAAACATTTTAAACTATACAGTGTCTCTTATTACGCAAGTTGTGGACAAGTATGAATGAGTGATGAGAGTGTTCTTGCTCCCGCGAGCCCTGAGAGAGAACGTGTTCTGGGTTGTTTAATCATTGGTAGCTGTGCTGCGAATGAGACGCTAAAGCTAGTCGGATTGGGATTGTGGGTACTAAGGGGCATAGTTGGCTCACCACTATACTCTGAGGTCCTATTATCTTGTGCATAGCTCTGTGTATGTGCAGAATCCCTACAACATGGCGCCACCAACGTGGTGGGCTGCTTATCTGCGAGACGCTTGAGTAGTGCTTGTGCTTGTCCACAACACCCTTCACATACGTTTCCGGAAACGTGTGTGAAGGTGGTACCTCCTATATTGATGTTTTTATAGGTTTTTTCAAGCTTGAAGTTATTAAAAGGTGTTAAAATAAACCCTATATAGCGCTGCCTCATACAAGGTTGTCGGACATTTTTAGCCCTAATGGCTGTCGCCATAGCGGCACATAGTCGTTGCAGGGCTCCGAGCTCATTTGAGAGCGTATGAAGTGCCTGACGCGGGTGTCGAACTGATCTTTGTGGTACAAGCGGATCCTGCTTACCACTTTGAAGTGTTTTACTCTTGGGTCATGTAGGAGAGTAGGATCTGCCTCTTATGTTGCCCCCACTTTTTTTCTGATGTTAGCACTGGTTTCTGGCTATAGTCTGGCTGGGTCCCTGCCAATCAGGGCCCCAGCCTCTCTGTTCTCTCTAAACGACATGGAGTGCACTCTAGGTGCACTAGTGATTGGATACTGTGGTGCCTTATGAGTCCCTAGTATATGGTACCTTAGGTGCCAAGGGCATAGGTACTCCATAGGCCTACCAGGGGCTGCAGCATGTGTTATGCCACCCCTGGGAAGCAGTCTAAATCTGACACCACAGGCCTGCTACTGCAGCCTGGGTGAGGTGGTGCTAGCACTCCTCACTGAGATATAGGTTTCCTATATCTCTCCTGCACACACATATAAACCTATCAGTCACCCCTAAGGCAGGCCCTATCAATCCTGAGGGCAGGGTGCTTGGCTTCTATGTGAGGGGGTGCCTCTGCCTGAGCAGGGCCCCTCTGCAGCTCTCAGAGTCTATTCTCTGGTGCTGTTTGTGGATGCGGTTAAACCATATACTATTTAAGTGCATTATATCCTCGCGGTAAATGCTAACTTTGGAATGGCTGCATCAAAACATGTCGTGTTTGGTGTCAAACATCTTGGAATACTACCCCCCGCCAATCTTGGCGGCGGGGGTAGCATTCCACCCTTCTAGAGGGATAAGACATGTACCTGCTGTGGAAACGCGGTAGAATCCTAAAGAGCCCTGGCATCACAAAATGGATGCCACCAGTCACAGACACTGGGCTGCCCTCCTGCTGATGACCGAAACTCGCAGTGGAGGAAGCCCAACAATAGGCATCCTGTCACAGGGAGGTGTAACCACCTCCCAGACAGGGTTTAGTGTATTGGGGCTGGGTGGGTGCACTCTTAGAGTGCTTTGAAGTCCTGCACTGGGGGAGCAGAAGGCTCCTCTGTGCATATGCCAGTTCAAACCAGCTCAGGGGCTACCTGCCCCTGCTCTGGCGCGAAACTGGACAAAGGGAAGTGGGTGTAGCCACCCCTCCCTTGACCCTCCCATAGGTGGGGTCATAGAGCTAGTCCATCCCCTCTTTTTAGTATAAGAGGGGGAACCTTGCCATTGCAAAGCAGATAACCCCTGGACGACGCTCTACAGAAGAATCCTGGCCCTTCGACGTTCCACTACCTTTGGAAGACAGAAGAATCTCCCTTGGAGTCAAGGAGTGACTCCCCTGCTTGGCAGGCACCAAAAACGACAACGACGGTCGCAAACTACGCCGCTCCCGCCGGAGTCCGAAGTCCCTGCAGCCCAAGAAGTGGATTTCCTGACCTCTCCCAGGCCATCGTGAGTCCCCAGCGAAGCTGAGGCAAGTGGACCCCACGAGTAACGAGGAACCGCGACCCCTGGGTACCGTGCACTATTGTCAAGTGCAACCCCTTCACAACGTTCTACGAACTTGTGCTTTGGACCACGTGTGGTGCCGACCTCCAGCAAGAATCCCTCCGAAGATCAGAGGCCTACACCATCCCGAGTGACCGTGGGCCCCTGTTGAGTGATTCCGCCCGAGGTGTCTTCGCGATCCCTTACCCGCCGGCTTGTGGGTCCCCAGAAGACTTCTTAAAGAAACCAAAGGGCTCCCCTGGTTGCTCCAGGCCTGCCCTGACTTACCCTTGCTGGGTGAGTCCCTCAGACCTTGCTGGTCTGCGCCATCGACTTTTCTTTATCTCCCCGAGACTTGCTGCTGCCAAGGCTTGTTGGCTCCAATCGAGTTGCCGACACCGCAGTCAGCTGCAAACGTCGAAGGACCCATCGAATCCAGCTCCTGGTTGTCGTCGACACCTCCTGGACCACGTGGCTGAAGAGTCAAGGCACCCGCAACCGACCTGAATCAACCGACGACGGTGGGCATCCATCTTCCTTGCCCCGGGTCACTGCCAAGTGACTTTGAACACTGTCCCCTCTGCTTTCAGGTCATCCTTCTTCAGAATCCAGGCTTGGATTCCACCGGACACTTCTTCAGCTCCCGCAAGCAGCAAGTCTTCTTTGTTCGCCATTGAAAACGACGCCGCGACCCGACACCAAAGGACACCTATGCACCCGGCTTCCCTGGGTGAGGTAACTCCAGCACTACGGTGCTCCTGTGGGTGTGGGCCCTAGAACTACTTACCCTGTAAGTGACTTGCTTGTAGGTTCTCCCGAAGTATCCTAAAACTCTTTATTTCCAACCGCTACTTGCCCCATTGAAGTTAACGGCGATCCGCGCCTGTGTATCCACACTGCACGCGTCCCCCGTGGGTCCTTTACTTACCTGCCTTGGGTGGTTTTGTGAGGCCCCAGCACTTCTGAAGGCCCTAGGCCTTGTCTCCCTGCAAGTCGTTGTTTCTAAGTCTCTTACTTAGTATATGGTCTGGTACGCCCCTAGGGCCCCAGCCATATTTTGTGCTTAACTTATTGTGAAACGGTGATTTGTGCATATGTTTGTCTTCTAATCTCATAAAGAGATTAGTAGAGAGTTATTTAGAAATAAATACATATATATTTGATATATATACCTGTGTGGTGTCTTTTCATTTGGTGATTCAAGAGATTATATGGTAAAACAAGCTGCTTTACATTCCTCCGAGACTTAGCCTGAAGGCTGCTCTCCACAGCTACCACTAGGATAGCTTTCTTTAAAAGGTTGTCTTAAACCTATCTACCATAAGAGTCGATTTGCCCTGGTGCAAGGTGTCCACTTTAATTAGTGAACAGCATATACCAGGCCAACTTCTCACATTGGTGGGCAGCGTGTGGGATTCCAGCTTGCCATTGTTTTACCAGAAAATCTCTATTTGAATTACTAACTGAAAACCATTATAGGTACTCAAGGTACATATAAAGTCAAGCTTAGTATCAATAAGTTCTACTGAACTTAGAGCTGTGTGCCAAGGGATAGCACACCCTTTCCACAGCTCAAGCTAGGATCAGTAGGCCACAAACTAGTTTAGGTAGTACAACACTGCACAACACTAGAATGTCCTTAAAGGGTGGACCCAGTGGATCCACTCAGCCTCAGTATAAGGACATGGCTTTCTCTGACTTGAGAGCCATGTGTGTTGACAGACACCTGAGGCTAGGACAGAGTCCCTCAACCCTGCACCTGATAGATCTGCTAACAGCAGATGACCTTAGATTGGCTCTAGGAGCTAAAGGGTTTGAATCAGTGGGTGGGTCAGTCATAGTATCTGGGTCAGATGATGAAAATCAGAATGACCAAGACTCTGTGATTGAAGGGCCAGGCTCCAAGGGGCCTGAAAAGGACAGAGGAATTCTCCCTAAGAGAACTGACAGAGAGGAGGAGAGGCACAGATCCCCTTCCAGGGAATCTGACCACTCTTATCACTCTGGCAGAGAATTTGTCCAGCAGAGGAGCTCATACTTTTCCTTAAGAGAGACCTCCTCTGAGAGAAGGTGCAAACTGCTCCAGTATGAGGAAGCCAGAGTGGCCCTCAGAACCAAGCAGTTGGCACTGGATAGGGAAGCCCTGGAGATCCAGAGAGCTTCTAGAAAAGAGGGGTTAGAACCCCCTGGTGGCAGCAACAGTGTCCCTAGAGGCAGAGAATATATTCCTGACCATAGGAACCTGAGCAAGGTCTTTCCTCCCTACCAGAGTGGGGATGATATCCACAAGTGGATAACTGCTATGGAGAGGGCCTGTAGAGTACAGCAGGTCCCCCAAAAGCAGTGGGCAGCAATCTTGTGGCTCTCCTTTTCAGATAAAGGAAGAGACAAGCTCCTCACTGTTAGAGAGGAGGATGCTGATGATTATGAGGTCCTGAAGAGTGCACTGATAGATGGGTTTGGCTTAACCACTGAGCAGTACAGGTTGAAGTTCAGAGATACCCAGAAGGCACAGACTCAGGACTGGACTGACTTTGTTGATTGTGCAACCAAGGCTCTAGAGGGTTGGCTGGTTGGCAGTAGGGTTACTGATTTCAAGGGATTGTATAATCTGATGATGAGAGAACAGATCCTAAATAATTGCCAGAACCAGTTGTTGCATCAGTACCTGGTGGACTCTCATCTGACCTCTCCCCAAGAATTGGGAAAGAAGGCAGACAAATGGGTCAGAACCAGGGTGAGGCAGAAAACCCAGAACCAAGGGGGTGACACTAAGAAGCAAGATCCTAAAGGCTCTGAGAAAGGTGGGGATAAGTCAAAAGACCAGAAGTCTTCACAAGGGCCCCAAAAATCTGCATCTGGTGGGGAGTCACAGTCCAACAAGGGAAAAGGCCAAAAGAAGCCCTGGTGCAAATTCTGTAAACAGAAAGGGCACTGGACTTCTGATTGTACCAAGTCCAAAGACCAAACCACCACCACTCCTGCCCCTAAGGCAACTGTGCCCCCTAGCTCAGCTACTGGTGGAGGTGGTACGCAGAATAAGGGTGTAGTAGGGTTGACCCTGGGTTCTGAAGTGGATTCTGACCTAGTCAGAGTGACCACACAGGCAATGCTGATTTGTGAGGGAAACATTGATATGTCCTTCCTAGTAAGCCCCAGTAATCTGGGCAAGTACAAACAGCAGCCTTTGATAAATGGCAAACAGGCTTTGGCATTTAGGGACACAGGTGCTAGTGTCACCATGGTGGCAGAGGACCTAGTGGACCCTGGACAGATCATCCTGGGTGAAATGTACCAGGTGACCAATGCAAGCAATGTCCAGACCAACCATAGTCTGGCAGTTGTGAATTTCTCCTGGGGAGGGGTAACTGGCCTCAAGAAGGTTGTAGTCAGTGCAGACCTCCCTGTAGAATGTCTATTGGGCAATGATCTAGAGACTTCAGCCTGGTCTGAAGTAGAGTTATGGACTCATGCTGAGATGTTGGGCATCCCTGCAGAGGTATTTGCTGTGACCAGGTCACAAGCAAGAATGCATGACACTGAACCAGCTCTGGATCCTGGAACAATGGACCAGATGCTTCCCAAGAGGAGGAGCAGTAGGGTTAAGGCAGTGCCTTCCCCTCTGTCTCAGATCAAGGATTCACTTCCAGAGGGAGGTGAAGCAGAACCTGAAGAAGGAACTGCCCCAGAGGGACTTGAACCTGACCAGGTTGAGTTCTTGGGGGCAGGGGGCCCTTCTAGGGAAGATCTGAGTAAGGAGCAACAGTGCTGCCCCTCTCTTGAACCCCTCAGACAGCAGGCTGCTGCTGAGGCTGCTGGGAGTGCTAGTGGGTCCCATAAAGTTTATTGGGATGAGGGATTCCTATATTCTGAGGGTAGAGACCCAGCCCCTGGAGCCACCAGGAGGGTGGTAATACCTCAGAAGTTTAGGGGTTCCTCTTGACCTTAGCACATGATATCCCTTTAGCAGGTCACTTGGGCCAAAACAAGACCTGGGACAGGCTTGTTCCACATTTTCATTGGCCACATATGTCAGAGGACACAAAGGAGTTTTGTCGCTCCTGTGTCACTTGCCAAGCCAGTGGTAAGGCAGGTGGCACAACAAAGGCCCCCTGATACCACTACCTGTGGTGGGGGTACCCTTTGAAAGGGTAGGGATTGACATTGTTGGTCCCCTTGACCCTCAGACTGCATCTGGGCACAGATTTATCCTGGTGGTAGTGGATCATGCCACCAGGTACCCAGAGGCAATTCCCTCAGGACCACCACAGCCCCTGTGGTGGCAAGAGCCCTCATTGGAGTTTTCTCCAGAGTGGGTTTCCCAAAGGAGGTCATTTCTGACAGAGGTACCAACTTCATGTCAGGATATCTGAAAGCAATGTGGAAGGAGTGTGGTGTAACTTATAAGTTCACCACCCCCTATCACCCACAATGCAATGGTTTAGTTGAACGCTTCAACAAAACCTTGAAAGGAATGATTAAAGGACTCCCAGAGAAGCTTAGGCGGAAATGGGACCTTCTTCTTCCTTGCCTGTTGTTTGCATACAGAGAGGTTCCACAGAAGGGGGTTGGTTACAGCCCATTTGAGCTTCTGTTTGGGCATCCTGTGAGAGGTCCACTATGTTTGGTAAAAGAGGGCTGGGAGTTACCTCTCAAGCCCCCCAAACAAGATGTGATGGACTATGTACTTGGTCTCCGCTCCCGGATGGCAGAGTACATGAAAAAGGCAACCAAAAACCTGGAGGCCAGCCAAGAATTGCAAAAGCTTGGCATGACCAAAGGCTGTGCTGACTGTATACCAGCCAGGACAGAAAGTGTGGGTGTTGGAGCCTGTGGCCCCAGCAGCCCTCCAGGACAAGTGGAGTGGCCCCCATACAATAGTTGAACAGAAGGGAGAAGTCACCTATCTGGTGAATCTTGGAACTCCCAGGAGCCCCCTAAGGGTGCTTCATGTCAACAGATTAAAGCCATATGTTGACAGGGCTGACATGGGCTTGCTCATGGCAACTGATGAGGACCAGGAGGAGGAGAGTGACCCTCTCCCTGACCTGCTCTCTCAGAACCCTGATGATGGGTCAGTAGATGGTGTTGCTTTGGCAAGCAGCCTCACTGACCATCAGCAAACTGAGTGCAGACAAGTTCTGCAACAGTTTAGACATATGTTTAGCCTGACCCCTAGTCAGACTACCTGGTGCACCCATGAGGTGGACACTGGGGACAGTCTGCCTGTCAAGAATAAAATCTACAGGCAACCTGACCATGTCAGGGACTGTATCAGGACTGAAGTCCAGAAAATGTTGGAGTTAGGCGTGATTGAGCCTTCAGATAGCCCTTGGGCTAGCCCAGTAGTCCTGGTACCCAAACCTCATACCCAGGGTGGTAAGAAAGAAATGAGGTTTTGTGTAGACTACAGAGGCCTCAATGCAGTCACTAGGACTGATGCCTATCCCATACCAAGGGCAGATGAGCTGATTGATACTTTGGCCTCAGCCAAGTATCTAAGCACATTTGACCTAACAGCTGGCTACTGGCAAATCAGATTAGCTGATGATGCAAAAGCCAAAACAGCATTTTCGACTCCTGGTGGGCACTACCACTTTGTGGTGATGCCCTTTGGATTGAAAAATGCACCTGCCACTTTTCAGAGGTTGGTGAATAAAGTTCTGGCAGGGATGGAAACTTATTGCTCAGCTTATCTAGATGATATTGCTGTCTTTAGTTCCTCCTGGCAGGATCACCTGGTCCACCTCAGAAATGTTTTGGAGGCCCTGCAGAAAGCAGGCCTCACTATCAAGGCCACCAAGTGCCAGATAGGGCAGAGTCAGGTTGTGTACCTGGGCCACCTTGTAGGTGGAGACCAGGTTCAGCCTTTACAGAGCAAAATCCAAACCATAATGGAATGGGTTGCTCCAACCACCCAGACACAGGTGAGAGCCTTCTTAGGCCTGACTGGGTACTATAGGAGGTTTGTCAAGGGATATGGATCTATAGTGACCCCCTTGAATGATCTTACCTCTAAGAAAATGCCAAAAAGGTTCAGTGGACAGCTAGCTGTCAAAAGGCATTTGAAGACCTAAAGCAGGCCATGTGCACTGCCCCCATCTTACAGAGTCCAGACTACACCAAAAAGTTCATTGTCCAAACAGATGCTTCTGAGCTGGGTGTGGGAGCTGTACTGTCTCAACTGAATGATGAAGGTCAAGACCAGCCAGTAGCTTTTATTAGCAGAAGGCTGACCCCTAGAGAGAAACGTTGGTCAGCTATAGAGAGGGAGGCCTTTGCTGTGGTATGGGCCCTGAAGAAGCTGAGGCCATACTTGTTTGGTACTCACTTCATAGTTCAGACTGACCACAAGCCCCTCCTATGGCTAAAGCAGATGAAAGGTGAAAACCCAAAACTTTTGAGGTGGTCCATTTCCCTACAGGGGATGGACTATACAGTGGAACATAGGCCTGGGACCCAACATGCCAATGCAGATGGACTCTCAAGGTATTTCCACTTTGAACACGAAGACTCAACTGGTCAAGGTTAGTTTAGTGTCCCTACGTTTGGGGGGGTTGTGTAGGAGAGTAGGATCTGCCTCTTATGTTGCCCCCACTTTTTTTCTGATGTTAGCACTGGTTTCTGGCTATAGTCTGGCTGGGTCCCTGCCAATCAGGGCCCCAGCCTCTCTGTTCTCTCTAAACGACATGGAGTGCACTCTAGGTGCACTAGTGATTGGATACTGTGGTGCCTTATGAGTCCCTAGTATATGGTACCTTAGGTGCCAAGGGCATAGGTACTCCACAGGCCTACCAGGGGCTGCAGCATGTGTTATGCCACCCTGGGAAGCAGTCTAAATCTGACACCACAGGCCTGCTACTGCAGCCTGGGTGAGGTGGTGCTAGCACTCCTCACTGAGATATAGGTTTCCTATATCTCTCCTGCACACACATATAAACCTATCAGTCACCCCTAAGGCAGGCCCTATCAATCCTGAGGGCAGGGTGCTTGGCTTCTATGTGAGGGGGTGCCTCTGCCTGAGCAGGGCCCCTCTGCAGCTCTCAGAGTCTATTCTCTG
>CAWUFW010024873.1:0-53493 GCA_963921515.1 Calotriton arnoldi | reverse complement strand
AGTGAGGATATGGGCACACCTGCAGACATTGCTAAGTTAGCATAAGTTAGTATATGCTTGGCCGCCATTTTGCCGCTTTTGCTCCCGTTACTACAGGGCACATTTCTCGTAAACACTTTGCTTGCTCGCTTTCACATGAGAACTGTCTGCCATTCAAATATCTATCTGTACACTGTGCTCTTGGTCTGCACAGCGTGTTCAAGGTCGAAAAACATTGAGCTCTGTTGAATTGCTTTGGTCAGCCTCACGTCCATAGCCATAACATAGAACACAGCTGCAACTCGGAAAATCTGGTGCTTTTAATATTGCCTTGCATGCATGTTAAGACACTTGGAGAAACGCTTTCCAGGATAGAAGTGCTGTGCTCGTCCGGAGATGTAAATTCCTGCATCTGAACTCGGAGGTATGGGGTCCCCCTGACAAAGCCTGGAGGTCTTCTATAATTATAATAAACTAGCTTCTAGCACGGGGAGGGTGGCAAGGCGCTATAGTCCTGTTCCCACTATCATTATAATATGATTTCCCCTTTTGTTCTATATGGAATTGTAACAATGCTGATTTGCTTGATCTTATGCATTCTGATGCTAGTATTGGCTTGTGTACTGCATTATAGAGCACGTTAGTTAAAATAAACATTTTAAACTATACTTTGACTCTATTTACTCATGTTGTGGACAAGTACGAGAGTTTGAATGAAAGAGTGTTCTTGTTCCCACATATCCTGAGAGGGACGGAGTAGCCTGTTCTAGGATGTCTAATCATTGGTACCTTCGCTGTAGTACGGAGAACGAATGAGACACTATAGCTAGTCGGATTGGGGTTCTGGGCACCGAGGTGGGTATTTTGGTACACCACTACACACTGAGGTCCTGGTTTCCTGCACATAGTTCTGTGTATGTGCAGAGTCCCTGCAACATGGCGCACCTAACATTTGGTCTGGTTCTTAACTACGGGGCACTTTAGTAGTACTTGTGCTTTTCCACGATACCCTCGCTTCTGTTTTCCGGTAAACAGCTGTGACGGCATAACCTACCTATATTGATGTTTTTATAGGTTTCTTTTCAAGCTTGATACATTAAAAGGTTTTATAGTTCTTTTGAATTACTACCCTATTGCGCTGCCAGGCATTAAGTTGTTCTTCTTTCTTGGTCCGTATGGCTGAAGTTGATATTGCGGCACATAGCCGCGGGGCGCTCCGTTGTCATTTGGCTACTTATGGAGTGCCCAACGCGGGTATCGCATTTATTTTTGTGGTTGGAGCTGATCCGGCTCACCACTTTGAGGTATTTTATACTTGGGTAACCTTTCCGGCAGTGAATGGAGATGATAACTTGTTCCATGTATACACTCCCACTGCAACACCTATAGCATATCGGCCATATACACCTCTTGAGGTTCCGATTTCGGCATGGCAACACCGTATTTGGTTTAATGGTGCCCTACCCCACACCGTGACTCCGGTCCGGTTAGGCCCTTTATCAATTCCAGGGGCCACTTGGCCAGTTTTGCCGGGTACACACCACATCCACGTTATCAAGCAGTCACTGTAGACGAGTTACGCGTCTTACACACCTCTTTGATTGAGGTGCACAGGGCTCTAGTACAATACGTCTCACGCAATCTCCAGGTGGGAGCACCTGGGGTTGCAGCGCAACCAGCTACACCTATAGGACTGACTATAAGTCCTGTTATGGTTAATTCGGTTATGTGAAAGCGTCCCCAGAATAAGGAAGATTTACCTTACTGGCTTGCTGAGAAATTTGACCAGCTGGAAGCAGTATTTCCGAATACAACTCCTGTGGAGAAACACAGGATTCTTACTATTAGTTTGCAGAAAGACTTAATACCCGAAGTAACTGATTGTGAAAATTGGGGTAAAGTGTTCGCAGCGGTCTATGCGAAATGTTTCGGCACACCATCTATGACTGTGCTCCCCTCCGTGATTAAACGTGTTCAGGATGAACACGGACCGGAGGCGGCTGTGGAGTTAGGGATGAGGTTGGTTGGAGTGTTCAATCTGATCCTTGCTAATGTCAAGGGAGATGCGGTTAACTTTCAAGTGTCTAATGCTTTGCGCCTTGTCCGGGATGAAGAGAAGCCCTGCGAATTACCAAAAATTATTGCAGAAGCTTATAGGACAATTGGGCGCAATAGTTTGGGTGTTAAGCCTTTTGCTAGAATACCAGCAGAACAGCAAACACAGACGGCGCAGTCTGTTAAAGGCGACCGTCCAGTCTTTCAAAAAAAGAATTGGAAAAATAAGAAACAGGGGAAGCAGCAACAGAAACAAGGGTCACGTGCAGCGTCTCCGGCACCCGAGTCTTCTGAGCGCACTTATGATTTGCGCGACCGTGCGAGAATTAGGTCTCCTGACAGGTTTCAGGTTCTTGATCAGCGTTCTCCTCATTCTTCACAGGAAACATCAGGCTCACAAGTCGGTGGAGGGGAACGCCAGGATCGCGGCAGAGGTTGAGGTGCCCTGCAAGGACGAGAGCAGACTCGACAGGCTGACGGCAAAGGGAAACAAGACGATTTTCCTAGTCAGTGCCCACCGTTTCAGAAAAAGAAAGTTGCTGCCTTAACAGCGAGATATGCCACAGACGGTGAGAACCCGGCTCCGGAACCTAACATGGGCAGTAACGCTGCTAGACAGCGCAGCGGAGGTTACAATAGTGCGGCAAGCACTGCGTCCATTTCTGGAGGCGACAGCAACTGAAACTTTCATTACAGTTGAAACAGCTGACACCCGGGTAGCTCCCCTGACAGACTATATGATATAGTTCTTCAAATTGAAGGTGACATTCAGTGAGTAATAAAGGGATTTTTGGGAAAATCTAACTTCTTCTTATGACATACTGTTGGCAGAGGCAGATTGGCCGCCGCCTTTTGTTCTAGCCGCTCCCGGGGTGAGGAGGTTATACTCCCCAGTTTTTCACATAACGTCTCCAGGGAGCAAGCAAAGGCTATTGCAGAAGAGTGGGCTTTGGTGCTTTCACCAGCTTTGTGCCGAAATCAGGTGGGCTGGGATAAAGATTCTCCCCCGCATGAGATACCATTACGGTCTATGCCACAGCCACAACCCCAATATCCCCTCCGGCGGGAGGCAAAAGCTCCTGTTTCTGAAATTCTGGAGCAACTAGAATATCAAGGAGTAATTGAATCGTGTGTGTCACCGATGAATAACCCTCTTTTTACATTAGCAAAACCCGATGGGTCGTACCGCTTAGTTTTGGATTACCGACATTTGAACTCTCATTGTCGGACCTTTGCGGTGCAGAATACCCATAGTTCTGCGTTAGTCGACAGTCTTGTTCGTAAAAAATATAAAACTACACTTGACCTTTCCAACGGCTTTTTCACACAGAACTTATCCCCTGAAAGCAGTCAATGGACCGCCTTCACCGCGGGCGGAAAACAAAAAACATTTACGCGTTTGCCAATGGGCTACTAAATAGCCCGGATGTTTTCGCCGCCCGTGTTGTCTCTTTGTTAGACAACATAGACGAAGATGCATACTCGTACGTTGATGATATCTTATCTATCTAACAGACGACGTGCTTTGACGCGTGGATCGCATCATAATATTGTTTGCGGACTACGGTTACAAATTTAACTTTGCAAAATCACACATTGCAGAGTACACATTGTTGTTTTTGGGCTACGAGCTCAACAATGAAGGAAGAGGCTTGGCGCCTTACTTCTTCGAAAAATGTGCACGTTTGCGCCCTCCGACTACACTGAAAAAATTACAGTCTTTGCTGGGTTTTTTGAATTTCGGTCGAACTTACATTCCCGATTATGCCCAGCGTATCAAGCCGTTGTATGCTTTGATACAACCTACTTTTCAAAACCCTGCTGGCTTCCGGAACATTCTACTATACTGCAATCTTTGCAGTCTGATCTTATAGAATCTACATTTTTGTTGACTCGTGATAACCATACAAACCTGGTGATACGAATCGTCCCAGGCCATGTGGGTTTCACTTACTTGACGTTTAATGAAGGTGACACAGTACCTATTGCTTCCAAATCACATTTGTACACTTCAGCAGAATTGCGGTTTTCCTCCATTGAAAAAGTTTTGACAGCTGTCCAGATGGCGATCCTAAAGAAACGCGCACTGGCACAGGGGAAACGGATTTTGGTTGTAACACCATGTCCCGCTCTTGAAGCGGTGACAAAGGCGAGTGTACCAAACTCAAAGGCTTTGCATCCCCGTTGGATACAGTGGGCCACATCGTTGACCACTCCGGATGTCACGTTTCTTTTTGACTCGTCATTGCGTACACAGGAGTTCTTGCAGTATGAATTTGTTAATCCTCCTCCTCTGTCAATGCGCCCCCTTGAGCAGTACCAATGTATCATTTACACCGATGGTTCAGCGCAACCGGCAACCGGGTCGAAGCATTCTTACTCGGCGGCCTGTGCTATAGTGGCAGGTACCATAGTGAACTGAGAGTTCAAGTCCAATGTTCTCCATACACAGGAACTAGGTGACTGTACGGCCCAATTAGCAGAACTGCACGCCTTGGTACTGGCTCTGGAGTTTGCAGATCCAAATGTGACTATTTTAATTGTGAGCGATTCTTACTACTGTGTTCAGTCTTTCAATGACAACTTATTCTTTTGGTCTCAAAATGTCTATCGTGATTCTAAAGGCAGCGCAATTAAACATAAAATGCTTTGGGTTCGAGTCGCAAATCTTAAAGACCGTCTGCCTCTCACACAGGTAAGTCATACTCTTGGTCATCAGCGTGTAGGAGTGCACGCAGTTGGCAACAGTTTGGCAGATGAAGCTGCCAAATCAGCAGTAGCCACGTGTTCAGTTGCAGCAGTTACAAGATCCATGAATAAGATTGATAATGACATTTTGGCAGCAATAGCTGCTACTGAGAAGGGTGATAATTACCCGCAGGGTTTCCCTTCCAAATACTCTTATCATTTAAGTCCCGATAATGTTCCTTACGTGAGAATTAACGACGTTGGTGACAGGTTGATTCCCAACGCGGACCGCAGACCTTCACTGATAACAGCCGCACACGAAGGCATGGCTTCGGCGCATGCTGGAGTGTCTGCGACTGTTTCTATCTTGCAGCAGCGTTACTGGTGGCGCGGCTTATATAAACAAACCCGTAATTACGTACTTCCTTGTGACATTTGTCAGCAGATTAAACCGTCTACGGCAACGCGCCCACCACAAACACAGCTATGTATTTCTAATAAACCTTTCGGTTGTGTTTATTTGGATCACTGCGGTCCTTTTTCTTCAGATACTGCCTATAAGTTTATCTTAGTTGCAGTTGATTCGTGCACACGCTTTCTATGGGTTTGGCCACAACGCAGTGCTGACGACCGAACTGTCATCAGGGATTTGCGTGTCTTTGTGGGAATTTTTGCATGTGGCACCTTCCATTCGGATCAGGGTCCAGCGTTCGCCTCTAAGGCGTACAAGGATACCATCAGGTCTTTGGGGGTGCAGGTCAAATTTTCGTCTCCATACAGGCCTGAGGGCAATTCAGTTGTGGAGCAAATGAACCGTGACTTAAAGCAATCCTTGACAGCTAGGGTCCTAGGGACTGGCAGGAACTGGTTCACCCACTTGTATAGGGTACAACGTGCACTAAATAATCTCCCTAGAAGATCTCTGGGTGGGCGGACCCCATACAAAATGCTCTTCGGCATGAAAATGTTTGTGCCAGACCTTGATGGTCTAGACATGGCGGCATCTGCCGCATCCTTTGACGTAGATAATCATTCTGCTGTATTACAGAAACTACAAGAGACCCGTGACAGTCTTGCAAAGGAACATTTACCGTCTCCCACTGATGATGCGCTGCAGATTCCGGTAGTCGGCTGGCTACCCAAAATCGGAGACCTAGTCCGAGAGAAGGTGGAGAACAAGAAAGAGTTTGGCCCCTCTTATCGTGCACCGGTCCCAGTGCTTGGAGTGAAGGGTACTCGTACAGTCATTTTACCACCACTTCCTGGTCAAAAAGACAACAGATACATCTCAGTGGACAATGTCAAGCTACAACATCTGGCCGATCCTGAATAGCATCACACCAGCGGTGTCCACAACAATTGTATCGAGAGATCCAGGCTTACCCACTTCTAACAACAAGCAGGAAGACTCCGCCATTGAGATGGACTCTATTAACAATCCTTTGCTAATCCCGCCTGCTTCCACTCATAATGAAGAAACTGAATATGCTTATCCCACTACCGTGTCATTGCCTGGTTTGCGACCTGAGGCCATTAATGAATCACGTTTTCCTTTGACTCACATTCCACATCATCAAAGGCCCCGCCCAAATTTTCTATTTTTGTCGCCTGGTTTAAACGAACTTATTTGGTTACACCTTGGACATACATCTGGTTAGTGCTCATCGCCATTTTTTTGTTCATGTCCATTGGTTTTGTGACATTCTTTTTCCTTCTAATCAATGGCCACTACCTTCCTGAACGCTTTGCTGTTAAACTGGTGGATGGAACTTTGGCTCCGCACTCTTCTTCTCACATCATGAAAAGAGACCAGACTTTTGTCAACATCACTGCCTGGCCAGTTATAGACGGCATAGTTTGGGATACTGTAGATTTTCAAATCCATGGCCCTACAGAGATAATTAATGTGCCAAATGTCCTTCGTGTTTCAATGGGTGATGTAGTGAAACATAATATACGGTCTGATGATTGGGACGTACAAGCCGTACAATCTTTGTTTTCGGATTTGAAATACTATGCTGCTTTTGATGCTGAAGATTTGTATTTGAATACTGCAAATGAGGCCGATTTGTTTTGCTATCAGCATTATGGTCATCATTATCTGCATAAAGCTAATACATTTAGAAATGTTTTTAATTACACCCAGTGGGAACATTGCCCGGCTCCTTTAGAAGGCAGCTCTAAAACATTTTTGAAAAAATTCACATATTTTACAGATTTTGATAAGTCAAAACCTGAGTCATTCTATTTTAAATTAAATGCTTCATCTAATTCTAAGGTGATGCTCACCCACACTAAATTATTATATTCCAAATACTTTATTGATAAATTATCGGTGGGTGGCTATGATCTGTGGAAGTCCACAATAGATCTTAAATCTGTTTGGGGTTCTAGATCCTGGCAGGTGCGAGGCACAGAAGCGTTGCACCGCGCATGCCTCATCTCAACACAGATTCTATTTTTAAATGAATCGATTTATCAAACTACTTGTTTTGGATTGGCTACTTCGAAGCAAATGAATGCCCCTGCTATTCCTGCTCTAGCTGCATATCTGAACTGGAGCAGTTACACTAATTATTCCATTGCTGAATTACAATCACTTTTTAACAATGACACCTTTAATTTTTCTAGTCTGGATCCCCTAGGTTGGTTGGTTTGGCAGACTAGTTTGGATTCTTGCCAACTTCGTTTCCATGACAAGGCTCCTGGCTACACACAGGATAGGCCTGATCCTCGTTTTACTAACTCCCATTCAGTTACTACATATTCAGTTGGAAAGTTATGTCAAAATTGGTTGCAACACTCGACACTAACTTCAGTAAAACAACATTTGTCGTTATTATCAGGTGACACTGATTTGACAGATTTTATTAAAGGACCTGCTGGTCCAAGATCAAAAGATTTATTTATGCAGCTTACAATGAAATCTGGAAGCTATCCCAAATTGAAGCTACTTCACGTTTAAGGGCAATAGACCAGGCTAATCTTGAAAAAGTGCTTGCTGTTGTTGATAATAGTATTAACACACTTTCTTCCCGCATTTATACATTGGACAATTTTGTTTCGTCTGTTGTTGACATTGTACAAGAGGATGTTTCTGTTTTGTATCATGGTCAAAATCAATTGCGTTCAGTTATGCAATTTGCGTGGACTTTACAGACTCTAAAGATGGGGAAAGTTCTGTGGGATTATTTGAACGCGTCATCTTTATTTTTGCCTTTTAACTTAACAACAAAACAGCAGTTTATGTCCATGAAAGATGCTACGTATTGTCTTTTGCATATTGAAAAGTTAGATCCGTTACCATTCTCTGTGGCGGAAACAGACTCAGCTGTCTGGCTCATCCATGGGGTAATAACTCTCCCATTTTCCTTGTTTAAATTTACCTCATGCATGAAACATTATCAAATAGGCCGCTTCGAACCCTTAGGCAGTGCATTTCTACACGAAGTTTGGTCGTTACCGTTCACATACAGATGCCTACGGGATGACAAGGAGGTATACCTAACTGGGGAATCATGTGATACAACAATAGGTCACTCTCTTGTTTGCAAGAATATTCAATTGCATGGCACTTGTAACCTTACGGCCCCGAATCTTGCTTGTGTTTTGAAAGGTATTCCAGTGCCAGCTATTACACCAACATTCACTCTGCTTGCAAACGGTAGTTATTTACTTTTAAATAATGAGGAATGCTGTGGCATGCTGGCCGGCATCCCTTACATTGTGACGGTTTCTCAGCGTGTGGTTTGCTGTAAAAATGTGCTTTTCCCACCCCCACACAGGAGGCTCGATAACTCGATTTGGCCTTCCATTCCCACCTTGAAGGCAGACTTCAACAAGTTGAGCAGAATAAGAGCATTATTATCCCAAAAAGAAGTTTTGCTCACATCTGCCCGTGAGACATTCGTCCTTCACGTGGCTAACACCCGTACAGAAGTACAAGCCCTTCTTAATACTGACCTCCCACTACATTTCGGTGCATTGATTCACACAATCTTCAATGCTTCTAATACTGCAGGCTTGGCCCATTTTTTTAAAGCTGTGGGCTCTGGCCTTGTGACCTCTTTCCAAATTATATTTGGTGTGATACCGGCATTTATTCATTCTATTTTTTCCAGCGTCTTCGGTGGCTTGCCACTATTACTTGCTTTAGCCGCTGGAATTCTGCTGGTGATTTGCCTACTGCGAAATGGATGCTCTTCCTGTGGCCCTGCACAGCCAAGACCGGCTGCAGATGCTCCGTAGCCGTATGCTTGAATACTACGGTACTCTGCCCCTGGCCACACTCAGCGTGGCTTATGAATTATCTTTTCGCTTTGCCTACTACACTTGCGTGCAACCTGTCTTCAACTGCTTGGATTGTTCCTTTCAATGGGCATTGGATCTTTGCCTCTCCAATACAGCATTTCCTCCACCTGATTTTGAACTGCTAATGAGTCCCATAGTGGCCCATGAGCAAGAATGTTCCGGTGTTGGTATTATGGCCTGCGCTGCTGCGCTGGGAGTTTTGGCACAATGGGATATCTGTGCAGCGGCACAAGATTTCCTACAACGGAGTTACATCGAGTATCACGCAAGTTGTCCTTTGATGGTGCTGGAAGCACCCATTGTTGAGGAACTGTCGCAGAGCCGGTGACCCTGGGGAGATGTTAGGTTGGTGGGAGGCAAAACCTGACAACTCGTCCTCTCTCTCCACCCAGCAGGAAGAGTGGATGCCGGCTTCACGAGAAGTTGGCGAGCCTGTCCCAGAAAAAGGATACTGTACCTTTAACCAGTACGACAGGATCTACAACCCCGCCCCATGGTGTGACGTGGCAGACGACGCTTACACAAGCGACGACGGGACCCGGAAGGAGGTGTGTTTTGTCACCGGAGGTCGAGAGGAGCAGCGAGAGCAGAGGAGTGCGGAAGGTGGAGACCGAATCAGAGAGAGAGACGAGGGAGCAAGAAGCAGGACGCGAACACCATCTGGCGGGACAGAGGATGTCGAGGAGCAGAGGACGTCAGGAGAGCCGCGGGGCTACGACTCGAGGACCGTGCTTCGCCCAGCCACGCTCCAGGAGGAGCGTGGCTAACACAGGTACGCAAGCGCTTCACGGGCTGGGCAGGGCGGCGGGAGAAGTTAGATGATTAAGGGACTTCGCCCCTTTCCTCGTCTTGTGTGGCTTGATACCCGACCCCAGCACTATCACTCCCCCAGTCCTTACCCTGCTCACTCTTACAGGAGGTGTTCCCTCACAACCCTACCCCACAGCACCTGAAAACTCCTAATACTTACCCCGTGTTCTATCTTCCTTTCCGCCTCGTGTGTGACCCCCACGCTGTGGACCAGCACCAGAGCCCGAGAAAGAACCCTGTGAGACACCCGAATACGCCGAAAGAAGGGAACCGGATAAGGGGACTTGCCGACCAGCCATCTTTAGTTTGTTCTGTTTGGCCTGTATACTGGCTTCACGGCGGACCCGTACACTGCGCACAATAAAACCCTCACTGAAATCACAAGGAGTCGTGCCCATTCTTACTGACCCGCTAACACTGGTGGAGAATGAGGGCATAAGCCAAACCATCTGTACACCAAAGATGGATGCACTTATACAACACCTGGTGAAGGGGCAGGACAAGCTCGGATGGGCCGTGGAGCTCCAGCTGACGTCAGCGCAGGCTGACCGGGAGGTCTTTAAAGATACCATCGTGGCCCAGCTGCATGGGCTACGGAAGGCGATAACAGAGCAACCCCCAGTAGGCCCACCACGAAGTCACACCCATACCCCTTCAGGTATATCGCTGCAGAAGTACGTGGCCGGTGAGGACCCGGATGCCTTCCTCTTAAACTTCGAGAGGGCGGCAAGGGCGTGTGGCTGGCCTATGGATAGGTGGCCGTTTTTCCTGGCACCTCTGTTGACGGGCGAGGCGCAGGCTGCGTATCAGGTCGCTAACGCCGATGGGGAGACACCATATGCCGAAATAAAGACCATAATCCTAGATCATTTGGGACTTGACGCTGAGGCGTATAGGGTGCGGTTTAGGAGGGAGAAGGGTGCCCCGGGAGAAAACCCTAAGACCTTGTTTTTTCGGCTAAAGATGGCAGCCGATAAGTGGCTAACTCCTGCTGTGAGCACCAAGGAGGAGATCATGGAAAAGATCTACCTGGAGCAGTACTTGGAGGCTCTCCCTTTAGCACACAGAAATGGTTGCGACAGCACACGCGCCTCACAGTAGAACAGGCCATAGATATGGCCACTACCTACTCTCGCGCCCAACCCAAGCTGCCCATTTGGGAAACAGAGAAAACAAATCGTCAACCTGTGATGAAACATGACAGAAGAATGAAGTTTACTCCAGACATTGTGAGACCCAGAACACCGAAACCGGAACTACCAAGCTTTAAGGGTCCACAGTGTTACGAATGCGGGGACTGGGGCCACATAGCCCGCCTCTGCCCCAGGAAGAAACCAACGGAGGAACCGATGGAAGTGGGATACATCCCCAAATCTATCCTCTATACAGCAGAACTGGGGAGTGCCTTTCATGAAAGTGCCAGGGTGAACGGGAAACAGGTAAAGGCCCTCTTAGATTCAGGGTGCAGACAATCAGTGATACAGGGACGTATTGTACAACAAAGCCAGGTCCTACCCAAAACCACCGTGTACATTAGGTGTGTACATGGAGATGTTAAACCCTATCCCCTGGCAACCATAAGCCTCACTCCTGATAACGGGGCGACGTACAATATCAAAGTGGGAGTCTTAGAGGACCTCCCAGAGGACCTAATCATAGGGACAGACAACCCCGACTTTCTAGATCTGTTTCTCAGGGTAGTGAAGGAACAGGACAAGAAGACTGGTTCAGGGAGAATCCCGGACAGCCGTTTGTCAGCTCTAACCACCGCCGAGCCGTGGTTGCACGATAAGAGCTTTAAATTTGCCCAGGCCAACGATGCAACGTTGTTTAATGCCTGGGAGCAAGCACATGCCTCACAGGACACTGGGACGCCCACGTTTCCCCGTTTTCTTATCCAAGAAGGACTGCTCTATAGGCAGGGTTCCCAAAATGACCCTCCCCAACTGTTGGTCCCACAGTCCTTTCGGGAGAAGCTGTTGTTCTTTTCGCATTCTCACCTCACGGCAGGACACATTGGGGCGGAGAAAACAACCCAAAACCTACTGAGGCACTTTTATTGGCCCGGGGTATATAGGGAGGTTAAAGGGTATTGCCAGTCCTGTGTAGTCTGTCAGAAAAAGAACACACATCGTCCCCCAGCAGTTCCTTTACAACCAATGCCGATCATAGGGGTCCCTTTGAGAGGGTGGGAATGGACCTGATAGGACCCCTTCCTCGTACCACGAAAGGACATCTATATGCCCTAGTGATAGTGGATTACGCCACCCGTTATCCCGAGGCGTTTCCGCTAAAGGCTCCCACCAGCCGTAACATCGCAGAGAAATTCCTGGAACTCTTCTCCCGGGTCAGATTCCCTAAAGAAATCCTGTGCAGGGTACCAGAAAGTAAAGTACCTGGGATACGTCCTAGGACACGGAGTAATCGCACCACAAAGAGAAAAAGTTTAGAGCCATCTCAGAGACACCGTTCCCCGCCACCAAACGGGACATGAGAGCTTTCCTTGTGAATGGCAGACAGTTCTCATGTGAAAGCGAGCAAGCAAAGTGTTTACGATAAATGTGCCATGTAGTAACGTGAGAAAAAGCGGAAAAATGGCGGCCAAGCATATACTAACTTATGCTAACTTAGCAATGTCCGCAGGTGTGCCCATATCCTCACTACACCCTCCCCTTGGTCAGTCCAAGAACCCTAAATGTAATGCAAAGTAGCACAAAGCACTGCTTTGCATTACTTAGGCCCAAGGGGGAGTTACATGGGTGGTACATGTGCGTTCCCATGCAGCCACGCATGCCTTTTGACGCAAAGCCCTATTTACAAACAATAATAGACAGGGTTTACTGCCAGATGTTAACACTATTTAAAAGGAGGCGTTAAGAGGAGAAATGTTTTTATTTCTCCTTTCTTTTTCCGACTTTGCATGCGTGCTGCACTGTGAGGCACATACAAAGTAGGTCAACATTTTAAAGTGTGTCTAAGCATAGTATTTTGTGCTGGAAGGGTACCCTTCCGGTACATAACCTATGGTAGATTCAGTTACACACCCTAGCACTATGGCGCTAAGGTGTGTGCCTGGTTAACAGCAGTTGAAATCAGCCCTGGTGCTAGGCAGAGGGGAGGAGAATGCTATATCTTTGTAGATCTGGAACTCTCCTACTCCCTCCCTGTCACGCAACGAAGTGTACCATTTTTGGCTGCTGCACTGCGTTCCGTGATGTTTTTGAGAATCTGGGCCCGGGGCCTCATTTACAAGATGTCTGCACCGCCAGAGTGTCACTTTTTATGATGTTCTGGTGGTGAAGGCCTCTCAATCATATCTCCGAGGCCACGGAACCCCACCCTGTGTGGCTTTTCATGGTCTCGTAGAGATGGTGTAAGGCAACGCAGCGCAAGTCGCTGCGTTGCCGCACACTCCCTCAGGGAGGCGTTCCATGGGTGTTGCGGTGGGTATTCCCACTCCACGCCCATGGCTTTTGACACATTCCCAGATTCACAACATAGCGTAAATCTGGGACTGTGTCAGAATCCTGCATCTCCCCACGGGTGGAGTAACTGTTGTTTTTGTGTATGAAGGTGTCCCTTCCTGCACAAAAACAACCTGATTTCAACGCAGGCACCCTGGTGCAAGGGTGCCTGCGTTGGCACATTGTAAGAGGACAGGACAAGAATGCACTGTATCTCACAGATACTGCGCATTCCTGCCCTTTCTTTTGACACAGGGCAGCACAGCAAAGTGATTTGCTGCACTGCCCTGCATCAAAATCTTGTAAATGAGGCTGAAAGGGGCTTATTTACAAGCCTATTGCATAGCCGGTGCGTCACTTTTTCTGACGCCAAGGCAGTGCAGAGTGCAGACCCATATTTACGAGGCCTTGCAAAGCCACTTTTTCATGGCTTTTCATGGTCTCGTAGATATGGAGTAAGGCAATGCAGCACAAGTCACTGCGTTGCCTTACTTTGCATCAAAGAGGCGTTCCATGGACGTTGCGGTGGGTGTAGGACTTGTAAACCTGGAAATGCATCAAAAGCCTCCACCTCCGCATAACGAGGAGAAATAACTTTATTTCTCCTCATCATTCCTCTATGTGTGCTGCATTCTACAGCACACATAGAAGGAGGAAAATGCCTCTATTGATTGTTTTTTTTTTGCAGAAAGGTATCCCTTCCTGCACAAAAACAATCATCATTCCTACAAAGCAGACACCCTTGCACCATGGTCCAATGGCACCTGCGTTGGCGCAAGGCAGCCAAAACAGCACCAGCGCAGTGGGAAAGGACAATAATGCGCTGTACATCATAAACACGACGCATTCCTGACATTTCCTTTTGATGCAGGGCAACACAGCAAAGTGACTTACTGCTCTGCCCTGCATCAAAAACTTTTAAATGAGGCCCATAGTGGAGAGACCCAATGGCTGAAGTGGGCTGACCCCTTGCCCCATAATCAGTGCCACTGGAAAAATGTATTTCTGCGCCCACTGTGTTTTTCGAATTGTTATGAATTTGCCACATTTACCACCATCTATCATCTGCTGCATAATTTGCAGATTTTAACAACAAAATTATTTCTAAATCGAACAGATCAAAGTTACTAAAATGCATTGACTTCTGTTGCTGTGCAGCAGAAGGCACTTTGCAAAGGCTAACCAGTCACCTTTCAGTTGCACATTGCTGTATTTGGTTGTTAAACTGGTACTAATCAGATGAAATCTTTGCCCAGAAAGTGTTAACGTGTAAATACGACAAAATAATGAATTGATACTAACAAAATGTGACACATTATGCAGCATAATTAGAATTTTCTTGCTGCATTATTTATTATACGCTGCTGCATAATTTGGTCCACTCTTACTGCATAATTCCAGTGGCCCTGCTTATATAGACAGTGGTGGGCAGAAGCAAAATGTGAACAACAGGACTACAGTCAAATGGATGAAGAGGGCTGATTGAAAAGCCAGACCTCTATGTATATATGCATTATTTAAAGGTTTTTTTTAAAGAAAAACAAAAAGTCCAGGCTAACGCTTGACATAAAAAATAACGGGCCTCATTTACAATATTTGGATGTATGGCAGCACAGCAAGCCTTCCTGCTGCACTGCCGTGCGTCAAAAGAAAAAGGCAGGAAAGCGCTGTATCTACAAGATATTCCTGTCCTTTTCCCCTGCGCTGGGGCACAATGGGCTGCCATGCGCCAACTCAAGCACCCATGCGTCATGGCGCAAAGGTGTCTGCGTTGAAAGGGTGATTGTTTTTGTGTAGGAAGGCACACCTTCCTGCACAAAAACAATTATGAAAGGTGTTTTCCTCTTTCTATAGCACACATCGAAAAAGGAAAAACAAGGAGAAATAAAGGTATTACTTCTTGCTGCGCTTCCCTTACGCCATCTGACGCATTTCCAGGTTAAAAAAACCTTGTAAAACTGGGAAAGCGTCACGCTCCATGGATGTTGCGGGGAACACCCACACCAACACCCATGGAACGTCCCTTTCATGCAGAGTAATTCGTGAAAGGGGGCCATATTTACAAGGCTATGAATAAAACTGGGTTCGAGTCTCCTATGATTCTGGCCAAATCACTTAATCTGCCCGTGCCTACCAAAAATGAATGCGTCCTTCTGTAATGCAACTGGTGCTCATGTAAAGCGCTCCAATACCTTTGGGTCAAGTTTGCGCTATATAAAACTGCAACAAAAAAAAGCCAAGCAGACTGGCTTTGCGTGGCCTTGTAAATATGGGTAGACACACTGCTCTGCTGGTGCCTCTAAAAAAGTGCCTCAGTACCTGTTCTGTTTACAAGAGGGCAGGCTGTCTGGCTACTCTGCTAATCTGAATACCCAGAAACCACTGCAATTCCACAAACACTTCCTTGTCAACGTTACGGTTGATTACAATCATTTATTTGGCACTGAAAGGAGTAACTAGCGTTGTGTGTACACTGTGTTGATAAAACGGAGTCAACCGATTATAATTGAAAGATGCTCTACAATATTTGAGTAACTATTTATAACGCCAATAGGCAGAATACTATGGGCCATATGAACAAAGAAGTGGTGGAGTGAGGCGTTAGCCGTCATGGCTTAACGCCTCTTTACAACGATATGGTGCAGCCTGGCGTTTTTCCCCCTGCGCTGGCGCTACACTTAGCAATGTAGTGCCAACGCAGGTGTCTGCGTGCAGGGAAAAGATTGTTTATGTACAGGAAGGTACTACTTCCTGTACATAAACAATCTTTAAATGCCATTTAGTCACCTCTATGTGTGCTGCTTAGTGCAGCACACATGGAAGTTTTTTGTTTTTTTAGTTTATTCATTTTATTGAAGATAAAGAATAGTAAGGATTACAAAGATATAAGGAAAATATACCTTATTAACAATGTATATCATTAGAGGAATCAATTGAACCAGAAAATTTTAACAACATTGGAATATTAAATCTAGGTATAGTAATAAAACGGAATGAACATGAAAGAAGCAAAACTATACAATTTATAAAACATATATTTTTTTTACAAAAAGAAATGGAATAAAAGAAAGAAAAACAAATAAAGAAGAAGGGAAGAAAGAGTAAGAACAAAAGAAAAAGGAGAAAGATAATGAGTTATTAGGATAATGAAGAGTTGAAGATAGGAAGGTAGTAAAGGGAAGCCAAAGTAGATCAGATTAGATTTTTCGAGATAAAGAAGAAGAAGAAACAGTAGATATTCTATGTTCATCACAGATAAGGTTCCACCAAGTCATAATAGATAGCGTAGAATTATCTTTCCAACATGACAAAATAATTTTAAAAGCAAGGGCAATAAATAGATCAAATAAAACAGGCTTTGGAGATAAGTTATCAAAGTCAGCAGATAACGTACCAAGAAAAACCTTCTGAACAGAAAATGGAATAGTGCATGAGAAAATCATTAAACATTTTGCCCAGATAGTTTTCCAAAATAGATTAACTTTAGAACAATAAAAGAGAAGGTGACTCAAAGTACCATCAGATTTAAGACATGACCAACAGGAGGGGGAAACAGATGAGTCAATTTTATGTAAAAAAGAAGGGGTATTTACAGCTCTACTGTAGATAAAAAATAAAGATTGAGTTATATTTGCAGCCTCAGAGGTTTTAAATAATTTACTCCATAATAAGTCCCATTGTTGGATAGACAAAGATTGAGATAAATCGCTTTCCCATAATAGTTCAGTAGGTGACTTATTTCTTATAGTAAGAGGGGAAGAGAGAGACTTATAAATAAAGGAGGCTTTAGGTGTGGATTCAGTAGAAAGATCATATAGAGGTGTCAGAGGAATAAATGGTGCAACATCAGGTACAAAGTTATTGTTTAATAAATAGTTCCGGAATATAGGAATTAATTGATTGTATTGTTGGAGACAGGAATCAGATAGGCCATACTTCTCCTGTAATTGTTGGAAGGATAAAATAGAATTATGAGAAATCAAGTGATGGACAAAAATAAACGCTTTTCCTTCCAATGTTTGAAGTAGAATGATTTGTAGTGAAATTTAATGAATTTGTTGTACCAAATAGAGGATGCAAGAAAGGATTGATGAGAATCAGATCCTTGGTTAAAAAGGTTGCGTAGTAAATAGTGAGAATATTTGAGAATAGGGTTTTTTGATATGAAGGTGCAATTAGACATAGAAACAACATTTCTAAAAGAAAATTCATTTAACAAAGAACGTTAAAAAATAATCCATTTAGGTATAGGAGTATCATAATAATCTTTAGAAATAGCAAAAAATTTACGAATTAAAAAGGCAGTATGATACAACTTGAAATCAGGAAATCTTACACCCCCTTCAGTTTTCGGTCTAATTAGCTTCGATATGGCAATACGAGCACGTCTGTTATTCCAAAGGAACTTAATACATAAGGAGTTCATTTGGGAAAAATAAAAATTAGGAATTTTAAAGGGTAACATAGAAAGTTAAAAAAGGACATGAGGGACAATCATCATCTTGATAGTATCTAATCTACCCCACCAAGATAAAAAAGTGGAGACCAAGAAAAAAATAACTTTTGGATTTTGGATTTTAGGACAGTAAAATTATAAGCAAGTGTATCAGGAATATTGGACGAGAACCAGACTCCTAAATATTTAATCCTTTGAGGACACCATGTGAAATTTGTCTTGTGAAACATATAATGGTAACAAGCGGCATTTAGTGGTAGGATTTCAGTTTTAGAAAAATTTAATTTATAACCAGAAACTTTGGAGAAATAAGTTATCTCTTGCAAAAATGGGTCCATGGACGTAGAGGATTGGACATATAAATTAAAACATCATCTGCATAAGCAGATAGTTTTACTTCTTGAGAATTGACCTTAAATCCAGTTATATCAGTGTTGCATCCGATTCGTTCCAGAAAAGGTTCCAAGCATAGGAGAAAGAGTAATGGAGATAAAGGGCAACCTTGTCTAGTACCTCTATGAAGTTTACAAAATGGGGAAAAATGTCCATTAACGAACACACAGGCACGTGGGTCAGTATATAACAATTTGATCAGAGAAATAAAATTATGACCAAACCCAAACCAGTGAAGGGTAGAAAACATAAAATTCCAATTTATACGATCAAATGCTTTCTCAGCATCCAGTGACAGAGCTGCTAATGGAGAGGGATACTTTTCCCAAGGGCAAGAATATTAGAAAACATTCTGGAAGTCTGCCCTTAATAAAACCCGAATGGTCAGGTTTAATAAGAAGGGGAATAATATCATTCAAACAGGAAGCTAAAATTTTTGCAAAGACCTTACAATCATAGTTAATTAGTGAAATGGGTCGGTAATTTTTACATAAGGTAGGGTCTTTATCGGGTTTGGGAATAATAATCATAAAGGCTTCTAAAAAAGATCCACTGGCCTTGGACTTAGACAAAAATGAGGTGTAAAGCTCAAGTAATTTGGGAGCAAAAATGGAGGAATAAATTAAGAGAAGCTCAATAGTGAAGCCGTCAGGGCCAGGGGCTTTGGCTTTTTTGAGGGATTTGAGGGCCTCATTAATTTCTGAAAGGGAAATATCTTTTTCTAAGGAAGAAAGGGTTTCAGGAATGGAAGGAGGGTTGGGGAGTCCTTGAAAAAACGATGCAATATCATCTTCAGGGGGTCTGTATCCTCAGTATATAATTGTTCGTAATAAGACTGAAAGGCGTTGGTAATGTTGGGATCTGAATACAGCATCTCATTATTATGTTCACAACGAATGGGACCAACAATTTTCCTTTCTGATTTAATTTTTAAATAATTGGCTAACAATTTACCAGCCTTATTTTGGCCGCCATGATACTTAGACTTGATTTTAAGGAGGACATTACAAGCATCAGTCGTGACATTTTGTTCAAAGCAGATTTAGCCTTAATCAAATCATGTAAGCATGAAAGAGTTTTGGTGGTATAGTAAGTGTGTTCGAGATTTTTAATATGTTTCAGGGTAGAGAGATATTGAGCATTCAGGGGCAGATTTACGAGCCCCGTGCGCTTCATTTGCGCCGCCGTTGCGTCACTTCTGTGACGCAGCGGCGGCGTACAGCTAGCGCCATGCTGCGGGGGATTTACAACGTGACGCATCTAGGGAGATGCGTCACGTTGTAAGCCTGCGCCACATGAAACCTGCATCAGGTTTCATGTGGGCGTTCTGGCGCAGGGGGCGTTCCGTCGCAGGAACGCATCGGAAAAGTGCCTGAGTGAAATCTACAAGATTTCACTCAGTCACTTTTCCGACGCCACTGCGTCAAAACCTTGCGCCTGCTTGAAGCAGGCGTAAGGCATGACGCACCATGTTGAGGATAGGCCAGGTTGGAACAGTGCTGGAGTTGCGTCGCACCCGCGACACAACTCCAGCACTGAGCCAACCTTACGCCGGCAGATGCGACACGCATCTGTTTATCCTTGCGCCATGATGCGCCGCATTGTAAATGCGGCGCATCTGTGGTGGCGCAAGGGTTAACTTGCATCACGCATCTTTCCTGGCGCATCCCTGCTGATTTGCAGGGATGCGCCAGGAAACGTAAATCTGCCCATCAATGTTTTTTTCTTTTTGGCCGAATAAGCAATTGTAAAAGCCCTGAAGGAAGCTTTAAAAGCATCCCAGTTGTTGGGAATAGAGGTATCTTTAGACTGATTAAATTGAAAAAATTCATTAATAAACAAGGTCGCTTCAGTAATAAAGGTTTGGTCCAATAATAAAATATTATTAAAGCGCCATCGGCCCTGTTTGGGGAAATGAAGGACATAACCAAGGAAGAAAGGACAGGAGCATGGTCAGAAATAAAAATAGAACCAATCTCAGATGATTGAATAGAAGGAAGTAGGGATTTGGAAACCAAAATATAATCAATACGAGACATAGTATGACGAGCATTTGAGAAAAATGTGAATTCACATAAATCCGGATTACAAGCTTTCCACACGTCAAAGAATGGACGAGAGGAAATGGCCGCCTGAAAAGCTTTATGGGAATTATCAGGTTTAAATTTGCACGTAGACTTTCTATCAGAAAAAGGATCTAACAAGTCATTAAAGTCACCGGCGACAATTATATTAGGGTTGGAAATTGAAGAAAGTTCCACTTTAATACTGTGCCAAAATTCCGGGTCAGCCTTAACTGGTCCATAAATATTTAAAAAAGTTACTTGTTTTTGGAGCATGATAGCATCAACCAAAACCCATCATCCATTCGTATCACATTCAGTAGATAAAATCTGAATATTCAGAGATTTATGGAACAAAATAGCAACACCACCCTTACCATTAGCAGCAGGAGAGAAAACAACTTGATTAGCCCATTGACGTTTGAGTTTGAGAGATTCAATGTCATTACAATGCGTTTCCTGTAAAAAGCTACATGGGAATTAAGTTTGATAAATGGGAAAGTACCTTTTGACGCTTTACGGGGTGACCGAGACCACGAACATTCCACGAAACAACATTAAACATGTTGCGGGTTGAGGAAGGGAATATGGAGGTAGGTAAAATTGGCTGCAGAAACAATAAAGGAGACAAAAATACACCATTTAACAACCACTACAACATAATATAAGGTAAGAACAATAAGTTGGCTAGAAAAACAATTTAGAAACACACTCATGTGAGAACAAGAAAAAAGGTAAAGGAAAGTAAAGAAAAAGAAAGTCCAATACAAGATAGAAAAAGAAAGAGGGGGGGAAAGGAAGGAGAGAAAAGTAGACAGATCAAGGAAAAAAATCCAGATCTGAAGTGAAACAAGTAACAGGTATGAGAGGAGCATGTTAACACCGAAAACAAAGATGGCGACAAGAAAGAATTAACAATAAGGAGCCTCTTGAAGAATGGAGACATATCGAATAATAGAAGATAAAGTATGAATGACGAGTACTAAGGAATAAGAATAATTAGATAACAATATACAAAAGAGAAATAAAAAGTAAAGGAACCTTAGAATAGAAAAGAAAAATGATTAATAGAGACAAAAATAGATATATATTATATGAGAAACATCAACCAATCAACTGAAAAAGAATTTAATCATTAGTCTCCATATTACGAGAAGAAATGCTACTTAGAAAGAGTTTCAGTTTAGCTGGATCGTCGAAAGAACGTGAGTTTCCTTCATGTGTAATCTTGCAGAGACAAGGATGAAGAATGCCATATTGAATGTTCAAATGTCTCATCTGGGGCGAAGAGCTAAGAATTCTTTGCGACGGGCATTCGTTGCATTAGAGACATCCTGTGAAATAAAAAGATTGTGACCAGACCAAATAAGACGACGTTTACTTTTAACAGCCTTCAGGACACGCATGAGATCAGTAAATTCCAGAAAGAGCATTATAATGCCACATGGCTTATTTGAGTTAGGTTGAAGACGACCCAACCAGTGTGCACGTTGTATGTTGAGAGACGGTGAGGATTGAAAATCCAAGAGATCCGGGAGAAACTTCCTCAGGAAGGATAGCATATCAGAACCTTCAATATTCTCCGGAAGACCATATATACGAAGATTATTCCTTCGGTTTCGATTTTCAAGGTCTTCGGTGTGGAGTTTGAGTTTATGAATTTTTACATATATGAATCTCTTGCTCTAACATAGGTATTTTTGTAGAAATATCTTGAAGATCTCCCACACGATGTTCAAGTTCCGACACCTTCCCCTACATGACAATCCAGCGATCTTCTATTTGTTGTAGCTTCTCATTGGAAGCAGACATAAAAGGCTGAAGACCGCGTACCTCATCCAAAATAGAGTCTAGAACAGGATTCTGGGAGGACAAAATGGGAGAAGGCGGGTCGTTTTTCGCTCTTTTTGGTTTTGTACCTGAAGACATTGGTTTAGAGGATGCGTGTAAGTCACTGGCCAACGTGTTGTGATGAGAAGAACTATGAGCAGGCAATGGAGAAGGACGAATCCGGCCCATACAACAAAGAAGAAATAGTCAAGTACAATAACCATCCAAAAGTAGGTAGTCTTGAAGTGATCAGAGAGGCAGAGGCGAAATACCTTGGTCTGTGGAGCAAATACAGAATGTCATTTAATGGCAACCCAAATGCAGAGAAGGACTGTCACTATAGAGAACAGACCGTTGCCTGCAAGAATGGAGATCAATTCACCAACAGGTCTTGAATAGGAGCATATCACATTTAACGCATAGCAATGGAGTTAAGGTCAGTCAAGGCTAAGAAAGTGCAACAAGAATAATAAATGAAGAAGTATTTTGGTAGGCATTCCACAACCTAAAATGGTTGAAGGTGATGACAGGATAAAGGGAAGTCACCACCACAGCTTCCAGGAACAAAAATGTGCCCAAAACAGTAAAACAATCCGTCAGGAAACTCATGGCCAAAGCCTAGAAAGGCTAGAGAAGCACCAAACTATGCAAATGTAGCATAAAAGTACCACAGCAGATGAAAATACGCAACGCGAGCGACGCGACTCAAAATGGCGTCCGCTCGCGTTTCACTGAGGAAAAGTCATTGCCGCAGCTCCTATGTCCGTAACTGCACCTGTGAGGCGCTGAAGTGGCAAGTAAACTCACTGCCGCTTTCAAACGTGGAGAGCCGCAACCATAGACATCAAAGGCTGCTCAGGGGAGGCACACCATAACAAAAGGCTCCGCGTCCGCCCGGAGCTCACGGCAGATCCGCCATGTTGCCTCGGCGCCCAAGCCACACCCCCGAAGGGTCACCTTCCTGAACATAAACAATTCAAGGTGTTTTCTTTTTCCATGTGCGCTGCACAAGGGAGCACACATGGAGAAATCAAAAATTAGGAGAAATAATGCATTTCTTCTTGTTTCGCCAACTTAAGACCAGGTTTTCCCTGCCCACCCCTTTCACGCTAAGCATAGCCTTAACTGGTCCATTATGAAAGTAATTTAAGTGGTGGATAGGTTAGTCAATTATTTGGATTCAGAAGGATAGCGGAAGGATAGAAGAGGGAAAAAAAGGTTTGTATTTATATATCGCTTGTTAACCCTGAAGGGGTGTTGAAGCGCTTTTTTGGCGAGTAGCACGCTACTCCGGAAACCCATAAAGGATTAGTGGTGAATTAGTATAGTGAAATATGAAAATAATTTGAGTGGTGGATATTAGTCAGTTATTTGGAGTGAGAAGGATAGCGGAGGGATAGAAGAGGGAGAAAAGGTTTGCATTTATATAGCACTTGTTACCCCTGATGGGGTGTTGAAGCGCTTTTTTGGCGAGTAGCACGCTACTCCGGAAACCCATAAAGGATTAGTGGTGAATTAGTTTAGTGAAATTTGATAGTAATTTTAGTTGTGGATATTAGTCAGTTATTTGGAGTGAGAAGGATAGCGGAGGGATAGAAGAGGGAGAAAAGGATTGCATTTATATAGCGCTTGTTACCCCTGATGGGGTGTTGAAGCGCTTTTTGGCGAATAGCACGCTACTCCCGAACCCATAAAGGATTAGTGTTGAAAATTAGTATAGTGAAATATGAAAGTAATTTGAGTGGTGGATATGTTATTCAGTTATTTGGATAAAGAAGGGTAGCAGAGGGATAGAAGAGGGAAAAAGGTTTGCATTTATATAGCGCTTGTTACCCCTGATGGGGTGTTGAAGTGCTTTTTTGGCGAGTAGCACGCTACTCCGGAAACCCATAAAGGATTAGTGGTGAATTAGTATAGTGAAATATGAAAGTAATTTGAGTGGTGGATATTAGTCAGTTATTTGGAGTGAGAAGGATAGCGGAGGGATAGAAGAGGGAGAAAGGATTGCATTTATATAGCGCTTGTTACCCCTGATGGGGTGTTGAAGCGCTTTTTTGGCGAATAGCACGCTACTCCCGAACCCATAAAGGATTAGTGTTGAAAATTAGTATAGTGAAATATGAAAGTAATTTGAGTGGTGGATATGTTATTCAGTTATTTGGATAAAGAAGGGTAGCAGAGGGATAGAAGAGGGAAAAAGGTTTGCATTTATATAGTGCTTCCTACCTTTGATGGGGTGTTGAAGCGCTTTTCTGGCGAGTAGCACGCTACTCTGGAACCCATAAAGGATTAGTGGTGAATTATTAGTATAGTGAAATATGAAATTTGAGAAGTGAACATGTTAGTCTCTTATTTTGATTGAAAAAGAAAGTGGAGGGATAGAAGAGTGAAGGATTTAGACTTTTTTGTTTTTGTCTTTTGTTTTGGAGGTCATAGCAGTAGGAGGAGGCTTGGGATGAGTAAAAAGGGATGTGGAGGGGAAGAGTCAGAGGGAAGAGTTTAGAAATGCTTGTTTTGGGGGATCGGTATAGTAAAAGAGGTGTCAGATGATGCAAGGAGGGGTAGAGTAGGGGAGAGTCTAGAAAGGGTTATTTTGGGGATCATAGTAGTGGTAAGGGGTTTGGGATAAATGAGAGAGTGGATGTTGAGGATATATTGATAGAGGTATAGGGTGAGAAATAGGGTAGTGCACTGGAAAGAGTAGTAGAAAGAAGTTACAAGGCAGAGTTAACGCTGCCTTGTAAATAAGGCAATGCCCCTATCGCCGCCACAACGTTGTAAAAAGTGATGTTGTGGTGGTGATAGGGGCTTGTACATATGCCCCTAAGAATTATGTGAAATACCGTCAACCGCGTTTCGTTGTTTCATTTGCACTGCTTGTGGGGATGATCCGCGAGACACAGCGCGTTACATTTTTGGAGGATCTCTCAAATTGTACGGCTCTGAAGTATGTAAACGAATATTGCAGATGTTGGTGTTAGAATTGACAAATGTAGGGCTGTATCTTAGTTAACGTCTTGTAATTGAAGCTCGTGTCTCAAAGTAAAATTATAACAAGTTTTCCTGTGAAGTTATTGGTGCCTTTGAAAAGCGCTCTAATGCCTTTGGGTGGAGTGCGCGCTCTATGAAACCACAAAATAAATAAACGGCTTCCAAATTCAAGGTATTTCACGCAATTAAGGGTTAATGAGTGGGAGCTGCAAGGCTCCTCTTCGTCGCTAGAGGTCAGTATGGCGTTTACACAAGTAAAAGCTGGCATTTTATGTGGTGTAATGAAAGGAGTATTAATGATTTGTTTTTTAAATTAGACTTTAATGTATAAAGGATAAAATATTGTTCTGATTTTTACTACAATTATGTTACATACAGTGTATTTTCTGTTTAAAAAAAAATGATTTTAGGCAAAGCAACAATTCGTTTGCTGCCTGTGCGGCCCTTGAGGTTGATTAGGTCTCGCCTACGCAGTGCGCATGCGCTGCATAGGAAAAAGACCTTTAGCAATGGATTCAGTTTTGCAGTCAAAACGTGCACGCGTTGCATTGCTTTGAATGGCAACGCGTTCACGTTTGGCGATTCCCTTGCGGGAGCGAGCTTTCAAACCATCTGTTTGTAATTAACAGATGGTTCCTGCTCGCTCCCGCAAGGGAAACAGGGGCAGGCCCCCTCCCCCTGCTGCCAGCGCGAGGCGCGCGCGCTTGTTATACTAGTAGCCATGCCTCTAAATATTGGGTACATTCCACCGAATTACAATTCGCAGGGATCTCTTTAAGAATTCGGACGTGCCTCTTGCACGACGAAGACGCCTTACGTTTTTAATTAGACCAGTGCAGTTTTGCGGGAAAAGTTACACGAACAAGGACGCGGACCATGGCGGTCTGAACTTTGATGCGGCCTGGTGAGTAGTAACTCGGGCACTTCTGATCGCTCTGTACGTGGAAGGGGGCCCGGGGGACCCGTGTTTTTTGCCCAACAGGCCCCAACATTGTGGCTTCAGCCAAACTGATTGCGTTGATTAGCTCGGGCGATTGTACTTAAAGACTTGGACTTAGAGACACGCACATTGCATCTTTATAGACATTTGTTCCACGGACCCCAACAGTGTGGTTCTTTCCAACTTAGACTGTGTGACTTGGCTCGGGCCAGTGGTGGTTATACTTAGAGACACGCATATTGCATATCGATAAATATTTGCTCTACGGGCGCCAACAGTGTGGCTTCTCTTAAGTTGTGATTACGTGGATTGGCTCGGGCTACTGGAGATTATACTTAGAGGCACAAGCACCGCATATTGATAGATATTAGCAAACGGCACTCGGGCTTCCCTTTTATTTGAGAAACGTGCGCAGTTTTTTTGTTGTTTTTATATAAATAAAGCACCCTATTTTGCAATGGGCGGAGGTTGCCGAATCTACCAGGCGAGTGCAGACACTAGTATACGACACTCTGGGCATTCTTCTAGAGTGTCGTGCAAGTATGTCCCGATACTATTTAATACAGTAAGGGACATAACATGATTGAACATTTTAGCCATACACGCGGCTTTTCTTTGAGCTGTCGTTTCTAATAAACTGACACTAACGGTGGCTCTACGATTAAAGATATCTAGATGCACTGCTGGCGCAGATACTAACACGCGCTATAGGGGGTTTTCTTTAATTGGGTTAGTCACCCATTGTTACGGCTATGGACCCATATTAAAGTTTTCATCGTAAGCCATGTGGGGCAATATCACTCGGGGGGCCCAACTGCAACTCGCTTGTCGGTGGTTTGCGACTGTAACTACAACCACAAGCCATTGATACATGTCATTGCAATTCACAGATAGAACGCAATGCTCTTTTTAACCCACTTCCCCATTGTGACTTAGAATGAGTTAGTAAATTCATGCGGCATTTTGGAAAGGCATTACAGAGTCGTTAACTGGGTCTAGTAGCTACGAAAAGGACAATTTTTCAGTCGCCAACCCTGTGGTTTTGTAAATCGCAGGGTTTGCAGGTACAAAATGGCTTTATACTTCAGACCCATATGTTCTTAAAGAATTTTTAATGCACGAAAATTGAGGTACACCTTTTTTTAATTTGTACTATTCTAGCTTCGTGCTGCCTCGGATTCGATATGTTTCATACTATCAGTTCATCAGTGAAGTTCGAGTGTTAAACAGTACATGTTGCAACTGCTGTGGAACGCTGTATAATTGCAGTGTATTGTCTCTGGTGACGTGTTGATGTGTCTTATTATTATAGGGTGCGCCTCAGCAAGAGTAGAATACCTGCGTATGCTCATGATATAAGACTTCTATTTAGCTCCAGAGTAAAAGGGAGATTCGATGTGAAAATAATACGTTCGCGTTTCGTGTGGTTACCCTAGCAGGCTCTCCGTAGCAGCTTCTATTTCCGTGACGTGCGCTGCTATTACCCAGTTTTATCACTGAGTGAGGGGAAAGCTGTAAACTAACTTGATCCAAGGGTGTTGAAGCAGGCTGGACCTCTGCTATGCACCATGTCATCAGCAAATCTTAGACTTGGCATGCAAATGGGCAAATTACATAGGGCTGAGGTCGATGAACTGTGTACCATTGAGTTGGGTAACAATAAACATCTGTTATTCAGCTGCAAGATGCCCTTGGGTGAACGTGCGCTTTACAAATGCACGATATGTTATGTGTGTGCGCACACACCACACAGTTGTGTAGAATGTATGAAGCTATTTTTTGCTATTGCTCAGTGTGGTAATAGCCAGAACTGGTGAGATACGAAGGATCAAGTGGCCCACGAAGTCCCTCGGCTCTAAACACTGCTGATCAATAGCGAGTCACTCCCTAGGCATGTGAGGTTTCTGTCATAATGTTTGTTCACATGTAGCAGTTCCAAACTAAGGAGCCAGGACGCAAGGAGTTAAACCCGTCAAGCTATAATCACATCGAAGCCGCCTTATGAAAATGTGCCCAGTTGGTTTGCTCTGCAGTCATTGTAACATGCAGTTTATGAGCGAGGAAGCAATGTTTCCTTACATTAATGTAGCTGCCCTATGGCAATGACATCGGATTTGACTTTTTCCTTGCAGTAATAGGAGTATGCATGTGTGTTTGTTTGTACACTTCTTCCAAATAAGATGTTTTTATTGGCCGTCATGTATTCTCCCTATGGTGATATAAAGAGATGTGTGTATTGTGTAGCTGCAGTCAGTATCGTGCGCTGACATCTGTAAACGTCGCCTCCTCAAAGCTCACATCACTAGTACTGGGAATTAGGACACAGTTTCTGAGGCAACCGATCGCAAGATACTGGTCCTATGCGATCTATTATATATTGTTTAGTCTGGAGGTGTCATCTTTCATTTCAGAATTAATCAGTCAGCGTCCTGACACTTGATATGACCATATTTTACGGGTGCTTGCTATATTTCTCATATTTCCTTTTGTGAGCTCTTGACTGTTAGAAATGGGATTTTTGGTAGGCTTGGGCATGGGCCAAAGCCAGGCAAAAACCACCACCCTAGTCAGGATAAGGGAGTTACACTCCTAAAATAACCCCTGCTCACCCCCTTGGTAGCTTGGCACGAGCAGTCAGGCTTATCTTAGAGGCAGTGTGTAAAGCATTTGCACATAACCAACAGTAATACAGTGTAAGCACTACAAAAGGACACCACACCAGTTTAGAAAAATATCCAATATTTTTATATACTTAAGACATGACCAAAAATGATAAAAATCCACAATACAGTACTTAAAAATCTTCAGGTATCAAAATATGCTTTAAAAATAGTTCCTTGATGTCAATAGCTCCGTCCGGGGCTATCACGGCGTCGTGAGCAAACAAATCCAAACAGTTCTGGCTGACCGCGGCGTCGCGGGCCAGCTACGGTGTCGGGAAGACTGCAAACAGTACCTTTTAGAAATGCAGGGTGTCGATGACCTCTCGTTGAGCTTCAGAAAAGACGGCGTCCGCAGTTGTCGGTTCCGGAGGTCGGTGCAGGAGTCGTCGGGGCCCTCGAAGTCACACGTGTTGCAAGTCGATCTCCTCTCTGATGGAGTCAGGAGCGCTGGCGTCGGCAGGCATCGGGTGCTGCGGTGCCAAGTGCAGCGGTGCGGTGTGCGGTGCCCTCAGGTCGTGGTGCGAGCAGCGGCTCGGTGGCGGCGTCGGATGGCGTCGTCGGTGAGACCAGGGTCGCGGTGCGAGATGAAGGCGGTGCTCGTCACGGTGCTGGCAGGTCACGGTGCAAGCAGCGGCGTCGTCGTTGCTGAAGCGCTGTCGTCGGCTGATGAACTGGAGTCGATGGCGCCAGCGTCGGTAGGCCAAGGCTGCGGTGCGGGATGAGGGCGGTGCGTCGTGTGACTTGCGAGCGGTGCCCTCGAACCACGGTGCAAGCAGCGGCGTCGATTTCGGCAGGAAGTGGCGGCGTCAGGCAGGCCAAGGCGTCCTCGTGAAGCAAGGCGGTGCGGAATGCGGTGCCCACAGGTCGCGGTGCGAGCAGCGGCTCGGTGGCGGCGTCAACAGGCGTCGTCGTTGAGACCAGGGTCGCGGTGCGGCGTTGCGGCAGTGCTCTCTGCGGTGCCAAAGCTTCGGCGTGAAGCGAGGCGGTGCGGAGTGCGGTTCCCACAGGTCGAGGTGCAAGCAGCGGCTCGGTGGCGGCATCAACAGGCGTCGTCGGTGAGACCAGGGTTGCGTTGCAGCGGTGCCCTCTGCGGTGCCTTCGGGACACAGAGTCGGCAGCGGCGTCGTCGACGTCATAGAGTTGCTTTTCTTCTGTTGCAGCACAAAACACACAGTCCCCAGTGCTGAGGGCAGAAGAACTTGAAGTCTTTGCTGTTCCTGAGACTTCTTGAACAGGGGGCAAGCTCTACCTCAAGCCCTTGGAGAAACTCACAAAAGTAGATTGCAGAAAGTCCAGTCCAGGCCTTTCACTGCCCAAGACAGAAGCAGCCACTGCAGGCCAACACAGCAAAGCACACAGCAAAGTGGTAGTTCCTCCTCAGCTTCTCCGGCTCTTCTTCTTGGCAGTCTTCTTGATCCAAAAGAGTTCTAAAGTTCAGGGGTCTGGGCCCCAGTATTTGTATCCAAAAATCCTTTGATCCTCTAGGCAGAGGGTGTCTGTGCCCAGCCAGAACCAGTTCTGCCTTCTCTGGTGTGATTTCCTGGCAGGAGGTGGAGACGGCATTGTCAGAGGCAGACCAGGCCCTTTGAGGTGCAAGGAAATCTCCTCCCCCTTCCCCCATTGTAGCCCAGGTCTATTCAGCCCTTTCCTGACCCACCTAGACTATCTGGAGCCCTCCTGCTCCCCAGCCTTCTGTCATCCAAAACCCAGACAGGCAATCCACATTCCAGCAGAGGCACACGGGATGACTGAGCAAGAAAATAACTACTTTCTAAAAGTGGTATTTTCAAACACAGAATGTAAAAATCACCTTCACTAAAAGATGCATCTTTAGATTCTGAGTTCAGGCATACTAAATTCTATTTTCTTACCGAATTCCCTGGGCCAGTTATGTTTATAAGATGTTATAAACAAACCTCCCATTCTATCCAATGGGGAACTGGTAGCCTTACAATAGTGAAAAACGAAATTGGCTGTAATTCACTATCAGGACATGCCACACACACCAGGGCATGTCCCACCTTTCACTTACACTGCACCCTGCCCACAGGGGTACCTTGGGCCTACCTGAGGGGTGTCTTACATGCAAGAAAAGGGAAGGTTAGGGACCGGCCAGTGTGTGCACTGGCCAAGTCGACATGGCAGTTACAAACTGCGCGCAGACTCTGCAATGGCAGGTCTGAGTTACCGTTTTCAGGGCTACTCACGGGGGTGGCACAACCAGTGCTGCAGGCCCCCGAGTAGCATTTGATTCACCAGCCCTGGCACACGCAGTGCACTTTACTAGGGGCTAACAGGTAAATCAAATATCCAATCATGGAAACACCCATCCATAACACAATTTACACAGAGAGCATATGCACTTTAGCACTGATTAGCAGTGGTAAAGTGCCCAGAGTCCTAAAACCAACAAAAACAGGGTCAAAAACAGGAGGCCAAAAAGCAAAAAGTCTGGGGGTAAACCCGCTGAAAAAGCCAAGTCTAACACAACGCCCTCCCAGCCTAAAGCCAGGGTAGACTAATCAATCCCTTGATGGACTTCCCTGCTTGGGGCGATAGAACATAGACCTGGCCCACAATAGCGGGGGCACGTTCTGGTTCTACGCCTTTCCAAACCCAGTTGGATCCCTCTGTCCTCACTCTCAGGGCCCAATAAGCTGACCCATGGGGAACGCTTCTCCTCACCTGTAGACCCCATCTGTGCAGCACCTAAACTTACTTTGCTCGCAGATGTGTCCCAACAGGCAGATAGTACCCACATGGCCAACACAGTGGTGCGGCCCAGTCCACCCCTGGGGTGTGACTCCTGCACCCCCTCCCAGGGGCAACTCTGTCCGCCAGGACAGCCAGCCACAGTGGCCACTGACAACTGTCAGCGATGAGAGCCAGGCCTTATGCCTTTCCGGCCACTCCAACCACGGTGGCGTTAGAGGGTGGGGGGCGGTAGCCCCAGGTGCCTGGCACCCTTTCTCCACTCTCCCCTCTGCCAAGTCAGGTATGGCATCCTGACACTGGCCCACCAGCCCAGGGCCTGTACCCTGTGGCTGGACAGGAGACTGGGGTGGGCTCTGTACCCTCCCACCTGGAGCGGTACCCCCTTCCAGAATTGTCAGGGCACCTGTGGTAGGTGTCCTGCACAATTCGCCCACCAGTTCAGGGGAGCTATCCTGCAACTGGTGCACCAGCCCAGGGTCTGTACCCTGCGGCTGGACAGGAGACTGGGGTGGGCTCTCCCACACCCGCTCCTTCTCCCTGGGGTTCTGTACCCTCCCACCTGGAGCGGTACCCCCAGCAGACAACCCGGTCAGGTCACTGCTCACAGTCGTCCTTCCCTCCAGGTCAGGCAGGACCTGAACCTGGCCTCCCAACCCAGGGATTTAACCCTGTGGTTGAACACTGGCCTGGCACACCAGGACTTCCTGGGGAGCACGCATGCCCCCCCTGAGGGTAACACATGACTCATGTGTTCTGTGACAGTCTGCCTGGTGCAGATCTCCCGCCCCCTGTCCAGCTGACAGTGCGTGAAGATCCCCAGGACAGAAGTGGTGTCACCATGGTCACTCCTAGGAGGCTCAGCCCTTCTGGCTGGCCCCTGACCCACTGGTTCTCCCACTGGGGAACACATCCCCCTCTCACCCCTCACTCTGGACTTCTGCACCCTCCACTTAGGAGCGGCACCGCCAGACACCAGAACCACTGGAGCTCTGCTTACAGATGCTCCAGGTTCTCCTGACTCTAGGAGATCTCCCTCAACGGATGGCCTATCAGTACAGCCTAGGCTCCCCACCTGGTGTTCCCTCCTGGAACCACCCAGGCTCTGGGACCGGGTTTCGGGCACCTTGGGCCGCAGCCCCTTCCCACTCCTTCTCCGCGGAGACAGGACGTGAGTCCCTACACCCTTCCCACGACACCGGGACCTATCTGGGCTCCCATGAACCTTTCCCACCACCCTTGGTGGGGAAATACCTAAGCCCCTTCCTTCCGGGTCACCCCCAGATGCTTCTCCAGACCTTCTGGAATCCACCAAAAGGTCTGCCTCCAGTGCAAGCTCCCTAGGGTCAGAAAACTTACACTCCACTGGGCGTTGGCATAGCTCTGGAAAACAGGGACTTAAAATATGCTCTCCAACAATTGAATCACACAGCCCCACACAGGTGTTAACCAAACTACCCTTCACCCAACCATCCAGTGCCTCAGACAAGTACCCCACATCATTCTCACAAGACCGGTGAGACAGTGTCTGACTGTTGCGGTCTCTCAACCCATACTCTTCTGGCTGGTCTTCATACTCACTTACCAGGGCTTCTATCATGGGGGAACCCCTCTCCCTGCACCTCTCATCTAGAGTCAGTAGAGTGTCCCTCCCACTATCAGGAAAATGATCCCCTGTGCCAGTTCCCCAATCCACCTCAGGGATACTGCGCACCACTGGAGTAACCTCACAATCCTGAACCCCCTGGTGTATGTCAACCCACTCCTGGAAGCAGGGCCCCAAATCTGTGTGTGTGTGTACCTCATCCTCAGTACTGGACCTAACACTTTTGCTGCCACCATCTGGGCTGGGCACAGCCCTACTGGCTTCCCAGTCCAGCTCTCTCATTATAAACTCATGGTCTAAGATCGTCTTCTTTTCCTCCATGGCTATTCTTTTGTCTTCCCTCTCACTTTCCATCCTGAGTTTCTCTAATTCGAACTTCCTTGCTTCCCGCCTGTCCTCCAGCTCCTCTGGGGACAGGCCACTGCTGCCTGGCCTGGAGGGTCCCCCCTCCCAAAAGCACATCCACCCCAGGAGTAGGCTCCTCCGCCTCTCCACTGAGATCACCAGACTGCCCACTGGCACGTCTGGCTGCTACCCAGGCCCTCAGCACCTTTTGTAGCTCCTCTTTCCTAGTGAGGCCTCTGACTTGGACTTTCAGGTTTTTGCAAATCGCTTTCAATTCTTTTACATTGTAGGATTCCAACCTATCCTCCTCAAAGGCAACTTCCAGGGATGCAACAGCTGATGCAATTGATTCAGGCATGATGCAGTAGCAAGTTCAAATTGGCAAGATCAAAAATAGGCAAAAAAGAAAAAGAACCAGTATGTGGTACGTAAGGGTCTGCGATATGGTAGTAGTGCACACCAATCACTGTAAGTCAAGTGCAAACACAAGTCCTATCCTCACCGCTGACAACCAATGTTAGAAATGGGATTTTTGGTAGGCTTGGGCGTGGGCCAAAGCCAGGCAAAAACCACCACCCTAGTCAGGATAAGGGAGTTATACTCCTAAAATAACCCCTGCTCACCCCCTTGGTAGCTTGGCACGAGCAGTCAGGCTTATCTTAGAGGCAGTGTGTAAAGCATTTGCACATAAGCAACAGTAATACAGTGTAAGCACAACAAAAGGACATCACACCAGCTTAGAAAAATATCCAATATTTTTATATACTTAAGACAAGACCAAAAACGATAAAAATCCACAATACAGTACTTAAAAATCTTCAGGTATCAAAATATGCTTTAAAAATAGTTCCTTGATGTCAATAGCTCCGTCCGGGGCTATCACGGCGTTGTGAGCAAACAAATCCAAACAGTTCTGGCTGACCGCGGCGTCGCGGGCCAGCTACGGTGTCGGGAAGACTCGCAAACAGTACCTTTTAGAAATGCAGGGCGTCGATGACCTCTCGTTGAGCTTCCGAAAACACGGCGTCCGCAGGCGTCGGTTCCGGAGGTCGGTACAGGAGTCGTCGGGGCCCTCGAAGTCACACGCTTTGCAAGTCGATCTCCTGTCTGATGGAGTCAGGAGCGCTGGCGTCGGCAGGCGTCGAGTGCTGCGGTGCGAAGTGCAGCGGTGCGGCGTGCGGTGCCCTCAGGTCGCGGTGCGAGCAGCGTCTCGGTGGCGGCGGCGGATGGCGTCGTCGGTGAGACCAGGGTCGCGGTGCGGGATGAGGGCGGTGCATCGTGTGACTTACGAGCGGTGCCCTTGAACCACGGTGCAAGCAGCGGCGTCGATTTCGGCGGGAAGTGGCGGCGTCAGGCAGGCCAAGGCGTCCTCGTGAAGCAAGGCGGTGCGGAATGCGGTGCCCACAGGTCGCGGTGCGAGCAGCGGCGTCAACAGGCATCGTCGGTGAGACCAGGGTCGCAGTGCGGCATTGCGGCGGTGCTCTCTGCGGTGCCAAAGCTTTGGCGTGAAGCGAGGCGGTGCGGAGTGCGGTGCCCACAGGTCGCGGTGCAAGCAGCGGCTCGGTGGCGGCATCAACAGGCGTCGTTGGTGAGACCAGGGTTGCGGTGCAGCTTTGCGGCGGTGCCCTCTGCGGTGCCTTCGGGACACGGAGTCGTCCGCGACGTCGTGGAGTTGCTTTTCTTCTGTTGCAGCACAAAACACACAGTCCCCAGTGCTGAGGGCAGAAGAACTTGAAGTCTTTGCTGTTCCTGAGACTTCTTGAACAGGGGGCAAGCTGTACCTCAAGCCCTTGGAGAAACTCACAAAAGTAGATTGCAGAAAGTCCAGTCCAGGCCTTTCACTGCCCAAGACAGAAGCCGCCATTGCAGTTCAACACAGCAAAGCACACAGCAAAGTGGTAGTTCCTCCTCACAGCTTCTCCGGCTCTTCTTCTTGGCAGTCTTCTTGATCCAAAAGAGTTCTAAAATTCAGGGGTCTGGGCCCCAGTATTTGTATCCAAAAATCCTTTGATCCTCTAGGCAGAGGGTGTCTGTGCCCAGCCAGAACCAGTTCTGCCTTCTCTGGTGTGATTTCCTGGCAGGAGGTGGAGACGGCATTGTCAGAGGCAGACCAGGCCCTCTTGACCCTGTGCCCCATGGGAACAGTCCAGACCGAACTGCCAGGCCAGGTCCTCCCTGGACCGGAAACAAGCATCCTGGGACCGGTTTCAGGGTATGTCACCCTTCTTCAGCCAGGCTAGCTTGAATCCAGTGGCACAGTGAGCAAGGGACCCACGTCTGGGCATACCCATCCCACTTAGGGCGAAAAGTGTTACAGCAAACAAATGATGGACGGAATGCTGACAATGCAAACATTCTCCACAGTCAAAAGATCTGGGTTAAATCCATCGTTCTTTTGCCCACTACGCCACCCCGGTTTGGACCCAGCCATATGCAAATCGGTCTTGACCCTGTGCCCCATGGGAACAGTCCAGACCGAACTGCCAGGCCAGGTCCTCCCTGGACCGGAAACAAGCATCCTGGGACCAGTTTCAGGGTATGTCACCCTTCTTCAGCCAGGCTAGCTTGAATCCAGTGGCACAGTGAGCAAGGGACCCACGTCTGGGCATACCCATCCCACTTAGGGCGAAAAGTGTTACAGCAAACAAATGATGGACGGAATGCTGACAATGCAAACATTCTCCCCCAGTCAAAAGATCTGGGTTAAATCCATCGTTCTTTTGCCCACTACGCCACCCCAGTTTGGACCCAGCCATATGCAAATCAGTCTTGACCCTGTGCCCCATGGGAACAGTCCAGACCGAACTGACAGGCCAGGTCCTCCCTGGACCGGAAACAAGCATCCTGGGACCGGTTTCAGGGTATGTCACCCTTCTTCAGCCAGGCTAGCTTAAATCCAGTGGCACAGTGAGCAAGGGACCCACGTCTGGGCATACCCATCCCACTTAGGGCGAAAAGTGTTATAGCAAACAAATGATGGACGGAATGCTGACAATGCAAACATTCTCCCCCAGTCAAAAGATCTGGGTTAAATCCATCGTTCTTTTGCCCACTACGCCACCCCAGTTTGGACCCAGCCATATGCAAATCAGTCTTGACCCTGTGCCCCATGGGAACAGTCCAGACCGAACTGCCAGGCCAGGTCCTCCCTGGACCGGAAACAAGCATCCTGGGACCGGTTTCAGGGTATGTCACCCTTCTTCAGCCAGGCTAGCTTGAATCCAGTGGCACAGTGAGCAAGGGACCCACGTCTGGGCATACCCATCCCACTTAGGGGCGAAAAGTGTTACAGCAAACAAATGATGGACGGAATGCTGACAATGCAAACATTCTCCCCAGTCAAAAGATCTGGGTTAAATCCATCGTTCTTTTGCCCACTACGCCACCCCAGTTTGGACCCAGCCATATGCAAATCAGTCTTGACCCTGTGCCCCATGGGAACAGTCCAGACCGAACTGCCAGGCCTGGTCCTCCCTGGACCGGAAACAAGCATCCTGGGACCGGTTTCAGGGTATGTCACCCTTCTTCAGCCAGGCTAGCTTGAATCCAGTGGCACAGTGAGCAAGGGACCCACGTCTGGGCATACCCATCCCACTTAGGGCGAAAAGTGTTACAGCAAACAAATGATGGACGGAATGCTGACAATGCAAACATTCTCCCCAGTCAAAAGATCTGGGTTAAATCCATCGTTCTTTTGCCCACTACGCCACCCCAGTTTGGACCCAGCCATATGCAAATCAGTCTTGACCCTGTGCCCCATGGGAACAGTCCAGACCGAACTGCCAGGCCAGGTCCTCCCTGGACCGGAAACAAGCATCCTGGGACCGGTTTCAGGGTATGTCACCCTTCTTCAGCCAGGCTAGCTTGAATCCAGTGGCACAGTGAGCAAGGGACCCACGTCTGGGCATACCCATCCCACTTAGAGGCGAAAAGTGTTACAGCAAACAAATGATGGACGGAATGCTGACAATGCAAACATTCTCCCCCAGTCAAAAGATCTGGGTTAAATCCATCGTTCTTTTGCCCACTACGCCACCCCAGTTTGGACCCAGCCATATGCAAATCAGTCTTGACCCTGTGCCCCATGGGAGCAGTCCAGACCGAACTGCCAGGCCAGGTCCTCCCTGGACCGGAAACAAGCATCCTGGGACCAGTTTCAGGGTATGTCACCCTTCTTCAGCCAGGCCAGCTTGAATCCAGTGGCACAGTGAGCAAGGGACCCACGTCTGGGCATACCCATCCCACTTAGGGCGAAAAGTGTTACAGCAAACAAATGATGGACGGAATGCTGACAATGCAAACATTCTCCCCCAGTCAAAAGATCTGGGTTAAATCCATCGTTCTTTTGCCCACTACGCCACCCCAGTTTGGACCCAGCCATATGCAAATCAGTCTTGACCCTGTGCCCCATGGGAACAGTCCAGACCGAACTGCCAGGCCAGGTCCTCCCTGGACCGGAAACAAGCATCCTGGGACCGGTTTCAGGGTATGTCACCCTTCTTCAGCCAGGCTAGCTTGAATCCAGTGGCACAGTGAGCAAGGGACCCACGTCTGGGCATACCCATCCCACTTAGGGCGAAAAGTGTTACAGCAAACAAATGATGGACGGAATGCTGACAATGCAAACATTCTCCCCCAGTCAAAAGATCTGGGTTAAATCCATCGTTCTTTTGCCCACTACGCCACCCCAGTTTGGACCCAGCCATATGCAAATCAGTCTTGACCCTGTGCCCCATGGGAACAGTCCAGACCGAACTGCCAGGCCAGGTCCTCCCTGGACCGGAAACAAGCATCCTGGGACCGCAGCACACATAGAAAGAGGAAAAAACGAGTAGAAATAAAAAAAATTCTCCTTGTTATGCTTCTCCTGGGGAGGCGTATCTTTTGGGCACATTCCCAGGTTTACCAGTTTGGTAAATCTGGGAACGTGTCAAAACCCATAAGAAGTTGTATGGGAACACCCACCGCAACGCCCATGGAATGCCTCCCTTGCGCAGAGTAATGCAACGCAGCAATTTGCACCGCGTTGCTTTACTCCATATTTTTGAAACCATTCTAATGCATGCAAAGTGTCTTTGCGTGGCTTTAAAAATATGACTTAGAGTTTTGCTTAAAGCATGTACCACGTTGCGTTGTGCAAGCATGATTCAAAGCTCTCATAAATATGCCCCATGGTACTTACAATGTCATGCAGATTTTGGAGAATTAAACACCCAAAACTTGTAGCAGGTGTGTATTATTATTTATCAGGCACATTAAATCACACCTAAAACTCGTAATCAGGCCCTTAGAAACTGTGCTGATTCGCGTTTGTCGACTTAAAATCGGCTTTTGATCTGATTTCAAGACCCAAACTTTGGATTGTCTTGGCCGATTTGGGAATGCCCCCTGGATCTTATCCCTTTTAATTCGCTTGCATAAAGACAATTATGTACGCATACGATGGGGAGGGGATCAGGTCCAGCTGACAGAAAGGGTACTAGTCTGTAAAGGTGTTTGTCAGGGTTGTGTGTTGGCACCCACCCTATTCTCACTTTTTATTAATGACATTGTTCCCTTTTTGGCCCAATTGGAAGCAGACGCCCCATCTTTGGCGGGCTTCAAAACTCCGATTCTTTTATTTGCTGATGACACCTTGCTGCTTTCAAAGACCCTGTCAGGCCTCCAAAAACTCTTGATTTGTTTCAATGAGTTCTGTGAGGACCGGGGCTTGGAATCAATACCTCGAAAACCAAGGTGATGTCTTTTAATCAGCATAGATCTTTTAAGAGCAAACTACTCTTGGGAGGAGTCCCCCTAGAACAAGTTGATTCTTTTGCATACCTGGGGGTTACCTTTGCAGAGGGAATGTCCTGGCAACCGCATATTAGTAAGGCCACCACCAGGCTTAAGCAGATTTCAGTGTAATACACAAGGAGTTTTCGACATCTTACTCCAAACCCATCTCTCCTGCACTTAAAATCTACGAGGCCAAGGGTTTGGAGTCAGCTCCGTATGGGGCGGAGTTGTGGGGGTTCTCAAAACACGATGATATCACAAGAACTGAGAACAAATTCCTTAGGAACTTGACATCTCTCCCAAATAGTAATCCGTTATATCCTCTGCTCTGTGACCTAGGCGTCACTAGGGCCTCAGACAAAGTTCATCTGCGGCCCTTGTTATACTGGTGACGCCTGTGGACCACTCCCGGACTTGCCCGATACACTGACAGTCTAAAGGATTTTATGAAGGCTGATCAATTCAACAAAATCTCATAGCTCACAAATATGAAGTCAGATTTGTATTCATTAGGGCTCCATGATTTGTGGGATCAACCGAACACATCTGTATTTCCATCCAAGGCCGAGATGAAAATGAAATACTGGGCACTTGTGGTGGCTGAGGATTTTCGGAAGGCAGCCACCACTAAGTTAACCAGTGATTACATGGGCATTAAGTCCATTCAGGGGCGGGAGTCATTTTGGGATGTAGTGACCGTTCCATTGCACAGAAAACTTTATTTTCAGTTTTGAAAAAGGCACTTTACCTCTCAGAACGTTTACATCAGGCAGGAAGGGCGAAGGAGGCACCACTTGTCCTATTTGTGACCACCCAAAGGAAAGTGTTTCCCATGTTTTGTTCGTGTGCTCAGGCTATTTATCCCCGCGGCACAATTGGCTTGCACGGATTTGCAGGTTAATAGGTATACGGAACCATCAGGAAGCCCTCCACATCCTCAGATCAGCTCAGTGATGGTTATCTCTATTGCTAACTTTTTGGGTGCAATGTGGGTGTTCCGCAGAAAAGCCCTTTGTTGTTCTCCTACTTCATATCCTTTATTCAAGCGCGCTGTATTTAGGATATTTTATTAACATTCTGTTTTTAATGATATTGATGGAGCAGGGTAAACGAAAATTTTTTAACCTCCTAATAATTTATGTTGAACAATTAACACACAGGTTCGTTTCAGTAAATAACCAACCATGTATGTTACATGAAAAGGGTTATGGGTAACACGCTATATCCGTGCAAACTAATTTACTTACAATTGTTAACGTGGATAACATAAGCCTAATAATTTGCGTTCTAATTAGAATAATAAATGCATGATTTGTGCTTGGAAATAAACTGTGTAGTGGCAAAGTAAAGCGTTGGTAAGTAAGAAATGGCTTTATATGTCGCTTTTGCTAGGTAATACCTAATTGGGGTACGTAGAATGTCGGGAGGGAAACAAAAAGTTTTATATTCTTTATTCTTAACTATGTTCTGTTTATCTTTATAATAGTGCGCTTAGGCCTGTTGTGCCGCGATGTAAAAATGGCTGCCATGCAAACAAGCTAGAGTACGCAAGCGCGAGATGGGTATCGAAAGAGAGAAAGGCCGTGAACAAGAGGGATCATGTGACCGTCCCAAAGCCTGGGATGGAAGCGTGGTCAAGGCTGCAATGACCTTATTATACAAACGTGTGCCAAAGAAGGACATAGCGAAAAGCGTGAGAAGTCGCAGTGAATATGTGAATGAACAATGAACTGTTCAACTTAAAAGTATCAGAAAAGGATACAGATTGAAACCAAAGTGCGGAAGGGTAATGTCATGAACCCGTGAGAAACGACAAAAGTATGAACTTTCCACAAAGAACTGGTTGGAGCAAGGATATTCATAATGAGATGTATACTGACCCAAATGGACCAATTAGAGAGAATCTCGCCCACAAAGATGTAACATTTTCACTTAGTAAGCTAGTATTAGGGTATAAGAAGACCTACTCTTAGAGGGGAGGGGGTTGATGCTGCTGATGATGATCGAGAGATGCGAGAGGGACGAGACGCTGCTATTTTATATTTTTGATTGAGCACGAGATGCTGCCGCTGGAGAACTTTTGCTTTTAATAGATTTATCCATTTAATACTATTAGACCTTTTTATTCTTAAAATACTAAAGGGGAAGGAACGAGAAGGCCTGTTTTTCAGGACAGATAGATAGTTTTTCGGGAGTTCTATGCTGTGATCTGAATTCATTGCTGTGACGAACTTTATTTTTCCATCTAATAGGTATGCATTGCAATTTCAATTTATTCTTATAATGATGCTAAATGTAATAATCTGAATAATAAATTTGAAACTTATTCATGCTTCTAAAAATTATATAAACTTTATTATCTTTAAAACAATGAGTCAGTGGTTCTTTAGCTCAATGATAAATGTAAATGTTTAAAGGGTTATAGTGATTGAGCTGGTCTTAATCACCATCAACTGATTCCTACTAGTTGGTCCATCGACCAATGAGCGGAATACCTTAAAGCTTGAGAAGTATTATGTCGTTTTAAAAAGGTATCCCGTCTCCTTCCAGCAAATCATTAACTGTTTTCTCCTAGGTAAAAACGGATGAAATCCAGGAAATATATGAGAGAGTGAATGTTTATGCGGTGTTATGGGCCCCACCGTCATATGGATATAGTTGTGTTTAAGAGGGATATTTGTACCTGGACGTCCAAAGCATATAGGAGAAGAAATTTTATTGATAGCGCTCGATCAGATTTCTTGGTAGCAGAGTTATGGTTACTATAGATTAGTTTGGTGATTATTGATTATTGATTATTTCATGTCTAACACTTTATGTTGAGTCGCGTTATGTTATATGTAAGTCAAAGTTTTTGAAGCTTCCGGGAAGTAGGAAGTGGAACACATGTGACAAGAGAAGTCACATGGAATAGTGCATTGTCTGAGTTCATATTGGTGATAACACAGGTTGTGTTATGATAGGGACATTTTCTGTATAAAAGGTGTGTGAGTGAAATAGCAACCGGTTTTCTTGTGAAACTCTGGCCTTAATTCTCAGGAGCAGTGTAGTCTCCACATGTGTTTTATCCCCAGAGAAACGGGTTTACCCCTTGCTTGAAAGAAGGGTAAGGTAGAGGGAAGTGCTACACTTATCGAACAAAACTGTATTCTTGCGAGCTAGAATAAACTGTCAATTTTGTTAGCGAAATCAGACAATGGAAATGTGTTTTTAATGTTGTAACTAACAAAGAACTGTTGAAAAATAAATTGCCGATAAATTTTGTAAAGGAGGGATCAGGAGCAGAACTGACGTAGACAAAAGCCGCGCTGGTATTGGACAGTGCACCAGTTATACAGAAGAGGCTCTGATTGGAGCGTTGGTGTGAGTCGCGCTAGGAGTGGTCGGATAACCAGTGACGTGGAAGCTTAGGATTGGAGCGTTGGTGTGAGTCGCGCTGGGATAGGTCCGAATAACGCATAGAGAACAGTGTTGAATTGCGGACTTTTGAGAAGGGAAAGAGATTGTGAATTATGGCTTATTATGAGTATGGTAGAGAGAAAACGTCGTGGATGTCGAAAATTAAGAACTTTTTTAAGAAAGACAAAAAGGTAGTGACTAGAGAGGGACAAGTAATTCCTCCGCCGAAATCACCAGCTTCGCATATGATGCTGAAGTACGGATATCATACCTGCATATGGTTAGAAAATTGGACTAAATATACTAAAAATGATGGAGCATTAGCATTTCCTGAGAATGGTTCATTTAGTGTAGCTGTACTTCGGAATTTGAGGGAGAAGATGACGATGCTTGAACCTAAACCTAGACCGACACAGTTTGAAGCTTTAAGTGAATGGGAAGATGAGATGTATGAACGAGAAAGATTCAGAGGATTAAAGAATCATGATTTTGTGCCCGGAAGGTTGTGGGGAGTGAATCATGAGGACAGAATAAAGCGTTGGAGATATGCTAATATGACAGGAGGTTTGTTTCCAGCTTTTACAGTTGAGGAAGAAGCAAAGAGAAAGTGTATAGAGAAAAAGAAACATTTGGTTACTAAAAAGTATGGGTATGGTGGTAGTGAAACGGAAGATGAATTGCTGGAAGATATTTTAAACAGAAACCCACCTCCATACCAACAGAATTCTGCGGTGGTGACACCTAATGCACCGCCAATGGAAACTGGGAGGAATAAAAATCCCGAACGAGGATATGAGATAAATAGGTCACAAGATCAATTGAAAACCCCACAAAACAAGAAGATAGAAAGTGACAATACAACTGAATTAGCAAAAACCACAAGAGAATTGACTGAAAAGATAAGAGAATTAACAATGAATATGGAAGCTGTAACTGTACCAGTAACGATAGGTCCAGTAATACCAGTTTTTGAGAATCAGAAAATAGAAGAGCATTCTTTAGTCATTCCTATGAATTCACACTTGCAAAGAAGGAAAGAAGGGATGGAATTAGACAATGAAGGTGCAAGAAATTTGGTTAGTTCATATAGACCAAGCCCACCTACTAATTTGACGGTAAATGAAAATGAGTTTAGGAGAATACCTATGGTAACTGAGTCTGCATCAGAGACACCAGAAAGAAGTAAAAATTGGATAGAATTAAATAGTACACCTGTAGGTCCGACTCCGGATGAATTGAATGAATGGATGAAAACTTTAAAAACGAAAGAGACAGAATCAAAACCATTAGATGTAATTAGGTTAAAAATAGACATGGAAGAATTAATCTTAGGGACAATTGGCACAGAAAAACTGAAAACTTATCAGGATGACGAGATAATGTTCCTATGTAAAAGTATTACATGGAGAGCTAGGAATTTACATGACAAATTAGAAGAAACAGCAAATGAACTAGGAGTAGAATTTGTAAAAGTGAGAAGTTTGCAGAAACCATATAGAGTAGATTTTTGCGAGAAAGATATAGAAAATTTGAACACATCAGGACGGTTAACCCAAATAAAAGAATTAATTGTTTTGCTGAGGAAATGGGGTGATGTGGATAGATGGAGAAGCAGATGGACTAAAAGGAATGAGAAAATAACAGATAAAGCGTCTTTGGCTTTTGCGGTGACAGACAAGGAATCAATTGTAAGGGAGTACCCGATGAGAGAAACTCCAGGAGGTAGTTATGTGCATGTCCCATGGTCTAGACAGGATATACTGTCATTTACAAATGACTTCCCAAAATTGAGAGAGAAACCAGTAGAATGGTACAGACAAGTGGAGAGGTTTGTTAAAGTTTCGAAGGTGTTATGGATAGATTTGGATGGATTATTTGATATAGTAGTACCAGCTGATTTGTGGACAGAATGTAAGATTACTATTGATTGGCCAACTGTAGAATATCCAAGAGATGCTAAAACAGGAGCGCCAGGACCAGAAGTGATGAGGAAATATGACCAAGTAATTACCTTTTTGAAAAATAAAATCCCACCCAAAGAAACGGATTGGGTAAAAATAGACAGAACCACACAGGAAAGTAAAGAATCTGTACACGCATACTATGAGAGACTACTGTTAGTTTTTAAACAGTATAGTGGCTATGAGACGCTAAATGAGAAGGATATGAGTCATTTTGTATAGAGATTTGTTTATGGGTTGAAACCAGAGATAAGTGAAATGATTAAACAGCATATGATTTGTTGGCAGAATAGCACGGTAGATGAGGTTTTGAGATATGCTAAATACTGCAGTGATGACATTGAGAGTAGACAGCGTAAATTAAAAGAGAAAGCAAGGTGGGCACAAGTGAAAGTTGCAGAGAAGCAAGAAGCTCAATTGAATAATCAAGTTAATGAGGCAAGACAGACTAGATCTAGACCAAATATAGGTAAAGGAAAAGGTCAAATGAGCATAGAAGAGGCAAAGAAAAAGTGGCCATGCCACAACTGCGGAAAGTTAGGACATTGGAGAAACGAGTGTAAATTTCCTCCAAAACTTAATACGGAAAATCAATCATTAAATGCACAGGTGCAGAGTGAGGTAGTTACCCAACAAAGTCAGGTGCCTCAACCACCACTTCCCAAGAGTGTTAATCAACAGAAATACAGTGCAGAAACAGGATTCTACGGAGGAGAGCAGGTAACACAATTGCCGCGCGCAGCTGCCATATCTCAATACTGGTTACGACAGGATGGTGATGAGTCGGATGAAAGTTTATGACGGTGCCTAGGAGAGGAAGAAGAGTGCGTGCTTGGCGCAACTCTAGAGGTAGATCAAGCAGGTCCATTTGTGGATGGAGAAGTGAATGGTGCAAATGTAACATTCCTTGTGGACACTGGAGCTACCCGTTCTACTGTTAGGTCAGTGGAAATTCCAAACCTTCCTCTCTCAGGTGAACATATCCAAGTCGTGGGTGTTTCGAATCAGCAAATTAAGGCGCCTCTTACCAAATTAGTGGAGGTAAAGATTGGTCCATTTAGTGAAATGCACCGATTTGTGGTGTGTGATTGCAGTCCTGTGAATCTATTAGGACGCGATCTACTTTGCAAGATGAACTGCACCATCTATTGTACTCCAGATGGAATTGCATTTCAGACCCCAGATGAAGATGTATTATATAAAATGACAATGGTAAATTTAGAATCAGAAGTGAATGATTTGTTTCCCATATTTGACGTAGAGAAAATCCCAATTGAACTGAAAGAAACAGTGAAACAGGAAGTGTGGGACTTTACGGGAGAAGATATAGGGTTAATGAAAGGAGTAGACCCTGTTAAGATCTCTGTTAAAGAAGGAACGAGTTACCCAAATACGCCACAGTATAAATTGACACCAGAAATAATTGAAGGAATAACACCAGTAATAAATAAAATGATTGAACAAGGGATTCTGAGAGAAATAATGAGCAGTCCATGTAATTCACCGATAATGGGACTGAAAAAGCCGAATGGAACATATAGAATTGTACAGGATTTGAGAAAGGTAAACAAAATTGTTGTGCCTTGCTGCCCAATAGTACCAAACCCTGCTGTAATTCTATACCAGATTCCACGCGAAGCAGAATGGTACACAGTTATTGATTTGTGCCATGCATTTTTCTCTATTCCATTACATCCAGATAGCCAGCCATTATTTGCGTTCAGGTTCGGAGAGCGTATTTTGGCATGGTGCCGAATTCCTCAGGGGTATACAGAAAGCCCCTCGATCTTTAATCAGATTTTAAAGAAATCATTGGAAGATTTAAAAATGCCAGAAAAGTCAGTGATGGTTCAGTATATTGATGACCTACTGGTGGCATCAAAAACAAAGGAAGCATGTGTTAATGATACAATTGCTTTGCTGAATCATTTAGCAAAAAGAGGACATAAGGTGTCCCCATCAAAATTGCAGTTTTGTCAACAAGAGGTCCAATATTTAGGACATAAGATTGAAAAAGGAGTGCGAAAGGTAACAACTGAAAGAATCAAAATAATTCAAGGAATGAGAGCTCCAATGACACAGAGAGAAGTAAGAATGTTCCTAGGAATGGTTGGATATTGTCGACAATGGATAAGTGGATTTTCATTAATTGCAAAACCTTTACAGAGATTGACAAAGAAGGATGTTAAAGATCCTTTTGAAATGAATGATGAGGAAATGAAAGCATTCAGAGAACTAAAAAAGAAACTGTGTGAAGCTCCGGCATTGGGAATGCCTGACTATGAAAAAGACTTTGAGTTGTATTGTAGTGAAAGAGATGGGTGTGCGTTTTCAGTCCTGGTGCAGAGACACGGAAACATGAAAAGACCCATTGCATATTTTTCAGCTGTTTTAGACCCAGTAGCGAAAGCGTTGCCTGGATGTTTGAAAGCAGTTGCTGCTACTTGTGTAAGTCTGGAGCAGAGTGAAGGCATAGTGATGGGATATCCACTGAGAGTATATGTCCCTCATTCTGTGGAAATTCTTTTGACAAGAACCAAAACCCAATATATGACACATAGTCGGCTGACTAGGTATGAAAAAGTAATTTTGAGTGCAGACAATGTGACCATTGACAGATGCATGAATGTGAATCCTTCAACATCATTGCCAGATGAAGAGAGTGTGATTGAAATGGATGAAGTTGATCATGATTGTCTGAATGTACTCGAATATTGTACAAAACCGAGACCCGATATACGGGATGAGCCTTTAAAGGAATCGGATTATATTCTGTTCGTGGATGGCTCATGTTTGAGAACGGATGATGGAGTTCTAAGTGCAGCATATGCAGTTTGCACAGTAGCTGCTGTAATGGAAACATCTTGTTTGAAAGGGATACGATCTGCCCAAGTAGCCGAGTTGATTGCTCTAATTCAAGCATGCAAATTGGGAAAGAATGTCCGAATCACAGTAATTACGGATAGCCAATATGGCTTTGGAGTGGTTCATGATTTTGGGCAGATCTGGTCTCAGAGAGGTTTCTTGACGTCTGCAGGAACCCCGATAAGAAATGGTGAATTTGTGAAAAAGTTGCTTGAGGCGATACAGCTGCCTAAACAGATTGCAGTGGTAAAGTGCAATGCACATACAAATGGGGAAGACTACATAACTGTTGGCAATAAGTTTGCTGATGAAATTGCACAGTACTGTGCCAAAAATGTCGTCTCGTTAAACAGAAACAGAGAAAGAGAGCATATTTCATGTCCTTTGCTTTTTACTAACCCTGTTGAGACATGGGATGAGGTGAGACAATTACAGGAAGCAGCAGATGAGGAAAAAGATAGCTGGATAAAAGCAGGATGCAGAAAACGGGAGGAAAATGATGTTTGGGTTTACAGGGATGAAAGACCAGTTATGCCTGATAGCATGATTTCTGACATGGCACGGATGTACCATGGACAAGCTCATATTGGGAGAGACTCAATGATCAGACTTTTTAGACAAACATGGTATAATCCAAAATTCAGAGCCATAGCTGAGAGTCTTTGTCAAAGATGTCTTATTTGTCAACAGCTAAATCCAGGAAGAAAGACAGTAGTGAGTCTAGGAACAATAGGACGAGAGGGAGGTCCTTTCACGAGAATGCAAATGGATTTTATAGAAATGCCTCCGAGCAATAGACTAAGGTATGTCCTTGTAGTCGTCTGTTTGTTTTCCCGTTGGGTGGAAGCATACCCGACCAGAAGGAATGATGGAATTACAGTAGCAAAACTTATGCTGCGAGAATTCATTCCAAGGTATGGTTTTCCAGTAACGATTGAAACAGATAGAGGAACACATTTTCAAAACGAATTGATTCAACTGATTTGTGAAGCACTTAGTATTAAACAGAAACTGCATTGTGCATACAGACCAGAGGCTTCTGGAATAGTAGAGCAAGTGAATGGAACAATTAAGAACAGGCTAGGTAAAATGTGTCAAGCCACAGGACTCAAATGGCCAGATGCCTTGCCATTAGTCTTAATGACTATCAGAAGTATACCGGAAAGAAAGACAGGACTCAGTCCCCACGAAATAATTATGGGACGAGCAATGAGACAAGCACATGTACCTGGCAACAAACTACTGACTATAACTGATGATCTGGTGCTGGATTATTGCAAAGGATTGGCTGATGTGGTACGTTCTGTGTTTCATCAGGTTGGACCGGATGCGACCACTCTTGAAAGAAAGCCAGCTCACGATTTGAATCCAGGAGATTGGGTCCGCATAAAAGTCCACCGAAGAAGAAACTGTTTGGTTCCTCGCTGGGACCAACCACGACAAGTGATCCTGGTGACAACAACTGCAGTCAAATGTGCAGGAGTAAAACACTGGGTACATGCCAGTCACACCATCAGAGTTCCAGAACCTGAAGATCGACATGTGAGTCGACATCTGGAAGTATTGGATACCAGTTCAGCATCTGATGCAGAGGAAGAGACGAACAGGGCTCCAGAATCTGAAGATCGACCTGTAAGTCGACATCTGGAAGACCCAATTACAAGTGCAACGACAGGAGGAGTGGAGGAAATAGCAGAAGTTCCAGAATCTGAAGATCGACATGTGAGTCGACATCTGGAAATATCAGACACCAGTTCAGCATCTGATACAGAGCATTCGGATTGTGAGGAGAATCTGAAAAGAAATTGGAAATTTGGTAGCATAAAAGAAGAAACTGAGCAAAAAGACAGTAACAGTGAGCAACCAAGTACAAGTTGTGGTGAAGATCCTTCAGAGATAATATTAATAGACGAAGAAGGGAGAGTTTCAAATAGAAAGATAGAAGAATCGGAAGAACCTCGAGGAGCAATAGGGACAGATCGACGAACAAAAGAACAGGGAAATTTAGAAACAGATAGAGAGATTGACACAAATTCGGAAGAACCTCGAGGAGGGACAGAAGTAGGTGATCGAAGGAAAACACGAGAGAAACCAAAAATAGATGAAGGAAGTGAAATTATAAAATTTAAGATAAGAGACAATAAAGAAAGGACTGAAACAGAGTCAGAAGAAAGTGGAGAAGAAAGAAACCAGAAAATAGAGTCAAGAAAGAGAACTTGGAGAACAGAAAGAGAGGAAAAAGAAAGTGAACCAAAAAGGCCAAGAAAAGGAGACAATTGGCCCAATGAAGTTAGAAGATTGAGATACAAGATCATAAGGTTAGAGGGAAAAAGCGCAGAACAAGTAAATGAGATAACAAGTCAAAAAGAACAAGAAAAACAAGGTGGAAAACACTTGCAGAAAACAAAAAGAGTAAAGAAAGCAAATCTGAAGTATAAATCGCCTGAATGGTTATACATTGCGTTGACTGATATCAAAGAAGAAGAGATCACTCACGAAAACCCAGAACAAAGCTGCAACCTAATGGGTGAAGGTGAAGTGCAACAAACTTGAAGAAATTTGAACAAATTTATACCGGATTGGACAAAACACTGGATTTGACAAAGAAAGAGTTCCGAAAAGAATTAAAAGAAAGTACCAAACAAAGACAAAGTGAGAGTGCAGGGTGGCTAAGAGGTCATTTCTGAGGTGTGGTGACACATTTTCCTGTACATAATATAAAATAGGTTATAGAACAAAATGGAAGATACTAAAGATAGAAAATGTAGATGTGAGTTCTTAAGCAGGTGGTGTAAGATGTGCTTCTTTTGTACAGGATTATTAATGACAGTATGGGTTATTTTAGCAATAACCATTCCAATTAGCTTAGCTGTAGAAGAAACGTCTATATTAAAGAATAACACAGAGAAAGAAAAAGGAGCTAACATACAAGAAACAGCTATATTAAAAAGTAGTGCAGAATTACATAAAGACAAATCAATAACAGATTTTTCAAAAAATGTTTTCACTAAATTATTATATGAGTATGTAGAAACAATGGATGTAAGAGATTGTTATGTTTGTATGCAATTGCCTGCGTCTGTTGCAGAAGGTGTGACCTATCATCACCTTCCTTTGACGTATGGAATAACATGTAGTGTTTTAGCAAGTCTATTTTACAAGACAGGAAGATTAGAATATTATTACACTGATATAGATAAGATTTTTGCAAAGATTCCTATAGTTTCTGAACTAAACAAGGTGAAAAAGGCAAGACATTTGGTGAATTTTTCATAGAAAATAAAATTCTAACATTAGATGATATAGTTAAAAACAACCTTACCTGTGAGTTAAGGAATGAAGAAAAGGTATTTTTAGAAATGGTCGAGGATAGAAGAGTGAAATTTCAAAGAAAAGTGATAGAAGAGACAAAAACACCTCTTTGGGCGTTTGAGGAAGAAAATCATGACAAGAAAAAGACAAATGCAGCTATGACTCTGGATTGGCCCCAACAGGGAAGGTTGTGCATTAGAAGAAATAGAACAAGATATGACAATTATTTCGTGGGTTCCAGTGATTGCCATGACAATTATAAAATTTTAGGAGGTTGGGGATTCAAAGGGGAAAAGATCCAATATTTCCTGGGATCTATTATATTTGCGGTAAGAGAGCTTATTACAGGTTGCCGGACCATTGGTATGGATCATGTTACTTAGGCCTGGTCTTTCCAAAGATTTTTCATGTAGATAGAGCAGAAAAGGGAACACACGAAATGATAAAGACATTTACACGTAGAAAAAGGGAAAGTTTTTCAGAAATAGTAGGTGATATTTTTGGAGCATTGATACCAGCAGTGGGAATATCTTTGAATGCATTTAAAATTCGGAAGTTATCCACAGTAGTAGATCGTTTATCTACAGATACTGCTGGAGGGTTCTTGATGGTAAATACCGAAATGGTTGCCATGAGAGCTATGGTGATGCAAAATCGACTTGCCCTTGACATTCTTTTGGCAAAAGAGGGTGGAGTCTGTGGAATGCTGAAAGTCCAACATTGTTGCACTTACATTCCAGATAAAAGTGAAAATATACAAAAGTATATAAAGAATATTACAAATTTGCACAAAGAACTTGTTCCACTGGAGGTTGAAAATGCATTTCGAAAACTTGGTAAGAGTTTTTCCTCAGTAATAAATTGGTTTACTAGAATGAGTGGATTAATAATAGGGAAAATCATAATAGTAGCGACCATAATAATCATAATAGTTTTAGTACTGAAGTTAATTATTACATGTATAAAGAGAAGAAAAAGACAGAATAAAATAGAAAAAGAAAATAAGATAAATAAAGAAAGAGAAAGAGAAATGGGTGAAATAGAGCTAGAAGAAATAAAAGAAAACATGTATAAGAAAACAAAGAGACAAGTTGAAAGGGATACAGTTGTGTAAACTAACAAAAGCAAACCGGACAAAGAAATATGCTATCTGACAAAATTGTGTAACATGGGTTTTTGTGGTGATATTAAAAATCACCAAAGGGGGAGTTGATGGAGCAGGGTAAACGAAAAATTTTTAACCTCCTAATAATTTATGTTGAACAATTAACACACAGGTTCGTTTCAGTAAATAACCAACCATGTATGTTACATGAAAAGGGTTATGGGTAACACGCTATATCCGTGCAAACTAATTTACTTACAATTGTTAACGTGGATAACATAAGCCTAATAATTTGCGTACTAATTAGAATAATAAATGCATGATTTGTGCTTGGAAATAAACTGTGTAGTGGCAAAGTAAAGCGTTGGTAAGTAAGAAATGGCTTTATATGTCGCTTTTGCTAGGTAATACCTAATTGGGGTACGTAGAATGACGGGAGGGAAACGAAAAGGTTTATATTCTTTATTCTTAACTATGTTCTGTTTATCTTTATAATAGTGCGCTTAGGCCTGTTGTGCCGCGATGTAAAAATGGCTGCCATGCAAACAAGCTAGAGTACGCAAGCGCGAGATGGGTATCGAAAGAGAGAAAGGCCGTGAACAAGAGGGATCATGTGACCGTCCCAAAGCCTAGGATGGAAACGTGGTCAAGGCTGCAATGACCTTATTATACAAACGTGTGCCAAAGAAGGACATAGCGAAAAGCGTGAGAAGTCGCAGTGAATATGTGAATGAACAATGAACTGTTCAACTTAAAAGTATCAGAAAAGGATACAGATTGAAACCAAAGTGCGGATGGGTAATGTCATGAACCCGTGAGAAACGACAAAAGTATGAACTTTCCACAAAGAACTGGTTGGAGCAAGGATATTCATAATGAGATGTATACTGACCCAAATGGACCAATTAGAGAGAATCTCGCCCACAAAGATGTAACATTTTCACTTAGTAAGCTAGTATTAGGGTATAAGAAGACCTACTCTTAGAGGGGAGGGGGTTGATGCTGCTGATGATGATCGAGAGATGCGAGAGGGACGAGACGCTGCTATTTTATATTTTTGATTGAGCACGAGATGCTGCCGCTGGAGAACTTTTGCTTTTAATAGATTTATCCATTTAATACTATTAGACCTTTTTATTCTTAAAATACTAAAGGGGAAGGAACGAGAAGGCCTGTTTTTCAGGACAGATAGATAGTTTTTCGGGAGTTCTATGCTGTGATCTGAATTCATTGCTGTGACGAACTTTATTTTTCCATCTAATAGGTATGCATTGCAATTTCAATTTATTCTTATAATGATGCTAAATGTAATAATCTGAATAATAAATTTGAAACTTATTCATGCTTCTAAAAATTATATAAACTTTATTATCTTTAAAACAATGAGTCAGTGGTTCTTTAGCTCAATGATAAATGTAAATGTTTAAAGGGTTATAGTGATTGAGCTGGTCTTAATCACCATCAACTGATTCCTACTAGTTGGTCCATCGACCAATGAGCGGAATACCTTAAAGCTTGAGAAGTATTATGTCATTTTAAAAAGGTATCCTGTCTCCTTCCAGCAAATCATTAACTGTTTTCTCCTAGGTAAAAACGGATGAAATCCAGGGAATATATGAAAGAGTGAATGTTTATGCGGTGTTATGGGCCCCACCGTCATATGGATATAGTTGTGTTTAAGAGGGATATTTGTACCTGGACGTCCAAAGCATATAGGAGAAGAAATTTTATTGATAGCGCTGGATCAATATTGTCCCACTTTTTATA